>JBBPMH010000571.1:0-22013 GCA_038090235.1 Pulveroboletus ravenelii
GATGCATTTCCCCATGAAGATGTCGTATGGGGCGAGTTACTCCCGCCTTTGTTTGACAAGAGGTGTATTCACTGACGGGCCCCCGACGGTGGGTAAACAGGTGTAGCGTATACCATAGACCCGGCGTACGTTGCCGAAGTGCGTGATTACTTGGGTGAGCCTCTGTCTTCTTCTTTGGACCTCCAGAGACTGCGATCGCCCGGTCGTCATCTTTGTGATGATACACCATCGAATGACTGTCGGCGTCGCAGACTATCGAGAAAAGGTGCGTTGTTCACCTGCGGTGGGGGCTCGCTCGCATTCGTCCCATCTCATGCGAGAAATATATGTATGTTTGGTGATGGCAGGACGGATACACGATGGAAACGCTAGACATATATACCATAGACGATGGCGTAGAGAAAGTCATCATACATGATGTACGTCTGCACCGCTCCCTCTCGCGTTCACTGTGTGTTTCCGTTATGACGTTCCGATGACCAACATTTTGCGTTAGGCATACGTATGTACTTACCCTTACTTCCCGTTAGTGTTGATGTGCGACGCGATGTCCATTTTCCCGTCCTCCGCAGTGCTACGTAGGACGACCAGACAACCCTTCCTTCAGTATGTGCAAGCTCTCCGCTCTTCTGAACTACCCATTTATAACGACTACTTCCTCAATAGTCGGCTCTGAACCCCTCGACGCCTTGGCAGCACGCATTTGGCTCTCTGTCGGCCCCTCGGGAAGGAACAAGGTATGTCCTGTCTCCTTTCCTTTCTGATCGCGACCCTACGACTCAACGTACGATCGCATGATGATGCACAGGACTACCTCTATCAGCTTGCAAAGAGTGTCCGCGCGCTCGCGCCGGCGTCCCACGATTCCCACCTGTTTGCGCTCGAGGCAAGTCCGGGTACTCGTGCGCTTGTGCATGTCCGTTCCGCAGACTGTCGCTGACTCGTGAGACCGCTGCTACCATTGGCACAGACTCAAATCAGACAACTCGACGAGGATCAAAGGGAAGAAGCGACAATACCAGTATAGGATGAACAATGACTCAAATGTGGGTGCAGAGTGTGAGGTATCAGCGAGGACCTGGGGCTAGTGCTGTAGAAAACCCCCTCTATGATCGCAATATGCCACATACACTTGCCGATGAAACTGTCATGTTCACGTTCTTTGCTCTACATACTCTTACAGTGGTAATCGGCAACGTGCCCGTTCCTATGCCTACACCATTTTGCGCTGCATTCAGGCTTCTGTCAAGAAGCTACCAACGATGTCAAAGTAACGATCAGGCTCTTCGAGGTAGGCCATGTGACTGCTTTTTGCAAACGTCACCCAGCGCGCTTTCGGGATTTCTCTGAAGAATGGCGCCACACACGAATCTTGCGCTTCGTCATCTACGCCGTTCGTCAAAAGCGTCGGGCAATCGATGGTGTGAATCTTGTCCAAACAAGACCAATCTTTCAACGTGCCGACGATCGTGAACTCGGACGGTCCCAGCCTGTATCGCGACGTTCAGTGTGCCCCTGAGAGAGAGATGGCGCACAAAAAGTGACTTACATCGTCGTATAAACAGTGGGGTCATCTTGCATGGCGGCGAACGAGAGGTTCATCTCTTCTGGCCACGGATTGAGCCGGCACATATGATCGGCGTAAAACACGTTCATCCCATCACGATACTCCGGGTCATCCGTCGTCCCTTCTTGTTCGTGTCGTTCAATCATCTCCCTCAGTTCCTTCGGCATCCGAGCCAGGAGACCGCGGACACTCTCCACCCAGAGAGCCATGGACGGTGCGCCGCTCGCAAGCACGAGGCGTCGTAGTCCAGATGGATGTCTGTGGCCGACATAGTGTGCCGCTAGCATCGCACCCCACGAATGACCGAGCAGGTCAAAGTTACCGCTAATACCAAGGGAATTGAGGACGTTCTCGAGCTCGTCCATGAAGAGATCGACTGTCCAAAACTCTTTTGGGACGTCCTTGGGATGGGAGGACTCGCCGATGCCAATCTGATCGTAGAAGATGACGGGTATGCCGAAGCGAGTGTGGAGCTGTCGGAAGGCGAGGACATAGTGATGGCTGAGACCGGGACCGCCGTGGAGGACTACTACGGGTCGAACGCCAGAGCGGATATCACCAACAATCCTGTACCACGTCTGGTACACTTCATCGCCGAAACGAAAGTCTATCTTGCCCGTGGTCTCAGCCATGGCTATTGCGGATGATCAAGGACGAGGACAGATGCACTAAAATGGATATCACCTGGCGGGCATGATAAGTCAGATGAATGTAATGTAATCGGGGAATGCCTTGCCTCGGCGTCGTAGTCCAGAAGGAGACGAACTGGGGAGGGGTGCGACAACGAATGTGTATAAATGGCCGTCAGGCGCGGTTGGTCACTTGTGGCCCGGCACAGCCCACACATTTCTCGAGCCTCGAGGCAAGTGACAATTTGGGCGACCAACCTCTCGGGCTCACCTTGACCATATCTCCGCTCTATAGACAAACAGACCAGTGAATTCAATCACAAAGATGTCGACGGTGGCGCTGGAACTGCGGCGCATCATGATAGCAGTCGGTGTTCGAACTAGATCAGAAAATGTATTTATATATTTATATCCAAAGTCTACGACGGTCGCCGCTTAGGTGGGACGAAAAGATAATTCCATCATCACACATTCCACCGCCTCGATCGAGCGCTTAGGCTCGTCATATGCATCACATCGATCATCTTTCCTGAGCCGCCGTTGCGACTCACGATCCATTGCATAGGCTCTTTTACATCTTCCTCGTAGCTGTCCTAGGGTATCGCAAAGCATTGGCGTGGCAGCATCTCCACCCTCGCCCCTCCGCCTGTATCTCAATAAATAGAACGCAACTATAATAATACGATTCGCGTTCAATGTCCAGAGTGCAAATAGTTTCTAGCACTACGCTGCAACCCTCATCAAGGAAAGCAGGCTGTCTTAAAGTTCCTCGCTTTCTTTCCTGGCCGCTTCCCCAGAACTTGCCTTGGTAAGCGAGGTGTCACCCGAGGCAAACTCTATCTGCGTAGAAACTGGTCCTCGGGTGGTCATGATCTGTGTAGAAGTATCGTCACTCCACGCTTTACCCTGCGCGACGCGGAACACGATCAGTAGCGTGGCGATCGTCTGTAGTGGGAAGGTGAGAGAAATGTGCCCAGACCACTGAGTGAACCGTACCTGGAATTGGCTCAGGGACTGTATGAATACCTGTGAAACTGCATTTTTGATGCCGAACAGAACGAGAAAGGCGATAGAAACGGTAGAATACAATGCGGCCGATTCGACGACCATCGCAGCGATGGACGTATATTGCGTCCCGTGCTCCGGACCCAGCGCGGAAACGATGTAATATCTGAAGGCCAGTAATCGGATGACGATGGCCATGGTAAGAACAATGTTCAGTGCGAGGGAGAGGGAGAGATAAGGTAACGTGTAGTTGACATTGTTTGAGACATAGGGATTTGTGGTCGAAACCTGGATGATAAACAATATCCCCATGGCTGTGTTTTCAGAGGGACTGTTAGGCTTCCTGACAAAGACAGAACGTGTGGTACTGACTCACAGACCCTGCCAGCATCAGGCAAGGGAGGAGCATTACGACCCACATAGGCACTCGGAGCCTTTGATAGATGACTTTAAAACGCCAGACCTGACGCTATGGTGAGCAGTAACTCCGGGGAAATTCGATGGTTACTCACCAACAGAGCGTCGGAAAACCAGTTGGACAGAACAAAGGATACGTTGCCTGCATTGTCTATAGGGATTGAGAACATGTTGTTTTCATACGCATTCGGACCGCCGGGATAATTGCGATCGTCGATGAACGCCATCTGGGTGAATGCGGCGAGAGAAAACATGAAGATAGAACCAAGAGCGATAGTAATGGTGACGTAGATCAGCAAAGGTAGTCGCTGCCTAAACTCTACACGGCTATTGCGGCGAACAAGCAGTTGGAGGGACAACAGGTATAGCGAGACGGTGATCCCGTACGCAATGGAGCTGATGAAGACACCCTGAAGCCAGCACCTCTCCTCAAAGAGGGTCTGAGCATCTTCATCCGGGACCCAAGACGAGTTGCCCATGTTGGCTAAGCGGAGGGGGCTAGATCAGCGAGCGAAGCGCACAAGACTGGATCGACAACGGTATGACCGGTACTTAACCTATTGCCGACTGGGAACGTCCACGTTGTCGCGTGCCTTGTCGCGCGGGTGCATATGGCAAGGCGGGGCTCATTGCATCCGCATCACGGAAACTGCCGTACAAAGATGATGGTCATGTTCTGTCCGACGTCAGCTGTTCTACATACCGTAGTTGCTAGTCCGCATATCAGACATCACCATCATTACAGGACAACTTGAACGTGATCATAGTCATCACGGTCGCTGTAGGGGACGGGCCAAAAAAAAACCCAATTTCCTTGCTGAGCGAACTACCGCATTCAATGGGCTTGTGTGATACTGGGATGTCGGTTGTCGAATCAGTCGACTGCGCCCATGGCCTATTTTGCCTCTCAACGTGCCCAAAGATAGTTTTGCTTGAATGAGTGGAGCTCGACGATCGGCACTTATTGCGCCCAATGTCAAATTGCGCACCGCATCTTGTTCCCCAAAAAGATTTAGTTCCATTCAGTTCTGTGTATTCGACTGGGGAACGAAACACACAGCCTTACCGGGGTTAGGGCTGCCTGGTTCCCTCACACTGCACCCCACTATGACCTCCCGGCCAAGTTGGGCATACGACGGCGTAAGTATTATGAAGCGCCTGGAGGTGTTGAGTTCGGCAAAGTGCTGCATTACGTGAGGTTTTGGCCTTGCTGTACAGCAGTTCGGCGAACGCCGATGGCCGCCACAATTTTATCGATAACTGTATCATCACAAGTTCGCATGAAAAAGTTCTTAGGCGGTGATCCTGCGGGAGCGAGTTGCTTCCGCGAACGACTTCAGGTCCAGTTGCACATGTTCTTTGTCGTTTGCAGGCTCAGCTATCTTTCCGAATGGAGATACGACAACGGTATTACGATGATGCGAATCCGCGGCCACCATGTTAGCGGAAATTAACAACAAGGCTGCGCCAAGGAGCAGTAGAAGCGTCTCGCGATGTCCTCGCCGCTCCTTAGAATCACATGCCGTCGTGACCCACGCTCCTAGGTAAGCATGCACTCAACTGGACACTTGCCGCCTTTCCCTCCGACCTGTTCATTTCATCTCGATTGCACTAAGGAGCGATGCTTACAGTTGTGAGTAACGTCTTTTCCCTGTCTCATTAAAGCTTGCTCGGGCGATCATGATGACAATGGATGTGCAGTCATAAACCCCTTTCAGGTAAATAGCATTGTCTAGACTCACCTGGAAATGTGCTACACAGGATTGACTGTCCCCTACCGGTTAGTCTCGTTATGACGCCGACGCTGCCGAGTCCAGGGGTAGCACCACAAGATGATAGTACGTCAAATATATTATGCTCCTTCCGAGTTTCAATTCCGCTCCTTTACCTACTCAGACCAGAGGCAGTGGAAATGATTCTAGAATACTACCACGGTGCACAGCCCATGGTCTGAGCCAAGCCGGGTACGCCTTTGGTGGCGTGATGGGCTTGTCCCACTCCCGCTGAGCAATGGCACCAGTCCCATTGAGCAGGAAATTGGCTCGTGCAGGGTCGTAGCGACCAAGCCGCCATCAGGGATATCAAGAGGCAGCTCAAAAGGGAACATAATTGTCGCCGCGGCAACTATATTTCATTGGTTGCGAGAGCATTGAGTGATGGTGGTGGGCCGATGGTCCACGACGAAGGATACTGGTGGTTTCTCTGATGTCCACATATAGGTGCATAGATGCATCCCCAGGTCGTAGCTGAGCGAGGGTTGAAGATGGCAGGGATCGTTTAGGCCATGTCTACCCGGACATGTCCGCTGGCGGAAGGTACAGGAAATCTAATATTTCAGGTTCAGCAGCGGATAAGGTACGTCGTTGATGTAGATTTTCTGAAAGGGGCTGCCTGCCCTCTTGTAGCAGTGGCCCTTGGGGAATCGGCGGCAGGTTCTACATGGCCAAGGGCATGTCACCCAAATGAAATTGTCGCCTTGGCAAGGCCAAACGGTCGAGTTCTAAACAGAAGAAATACATGAGACTTTTTTCGAACCCATATCAACTTGCCGAGTCGCATTACATTCGTTAGTTTCCCTCTTGACTATCCACCATAATGAAACACTTCATGGATAATATGTGAATCCTCTAATCTGCCGCGGGGCATCTCGACAATTGATCAAACGTAACTTTTCTTGGTGCGGGCGGGCAGTCCTCCCTGTGAAGGCACACTGGTAGGGCTGTGACATGCTCCTCTCCGTTCTACCTCCGGACCTAACCCCGGGCCTGTGGCGGCCTCGTGCAAAAGCGGATAAAACGGCCACTGGCGAGCCCTTCTCCTGCAGCCAAACTACCCTGTGTCTGTCTTAATCCTCCAAGCAGTTGGTAGGTAATTCTCCAACGATGGTCAAACGACAAATCCCGATCACCATTCACCCCGCACAGATAGAATGCATTTCGCGCAGCCCTTTCTCGCGGTTTTATGCCTTTGTGCACTAGCTCTCACCGCACCACTCCCCTCAGATGGCAATACCTGTTCTATTGATGCCCATTCCGACGCCCGGATCTGTGAGGAACCAGTTCCGCTTGAATCTTCGCCAGTCGGACGCTGACATCAATTTTGTTGTGGGGAATTAGCCGCAAAGTGCGCCTAGCTAGGGCTCTGACGACGACGACAGCTTCAGTATGGTATGGTGGATTGTTGCACATATACGTACATACCACAATGGTTATCTTCAGCTCTGGCAAGAGTTTATGTTATCCACTGTTAACGAATATATTGTTACTCATGACATGCAATTGTTGCACTTTGTCTCCTAGATCGAAATCACAGCTTCATGCTCGTGGTTCTCCGTACTGCCATGAGAGGGAGGTATAGCACTACTACACCTCCCTATTGCCTCAATGGGCTTGAGCTGATAAATCAGTCTCTTGCTCCTCATCTATCATCATCGCATCGTCGCACCAACACATACGTATATAGCGATCGTATCCCAACGCAAGGCGGTGGCACGTAACTGGACTCACCAATCCTCTCCCTAAAAATAGGTGCTTCCGACTGGTTGTTGCTCTCGTTGGCGTACCCTACATATGTGACCGGGAGTATTTTCCCCGCTGCAGCCGTCCCATGCCCCTGACATCTGGTAATTCAGTCCCCGAGGCCATATTCAGTGCGTGAACAGCATGTGGTCGGAACCAAGCCGGGTCCAATCTTGGCACCATGACGGGCTTGTCTTACAGAAATGACATCCTCAACGGGAAATGGAGTCCCACGCAGAGTCGTGGCGACCGGACCATTAGGGATGTTGAGAGGCGGCTCAAAAGAGTAGTCATCGCGGCGGCGGCTAGTACAATGATCGATCTCACAGGTTCCAAGGGCGTTGGGCGATGGTGGTGAGTCGATGGCCACAAAGAGTTATACTTGAAGTGACTTGGTGGTAAGTTACTGGTTGGTTCTCTGACATTCTTCTATGGGGTGCATTTCCAGAGGAGAGTTCGTTTAGGCCATATCTGTTGGGCATGTGCACGGGCGCAAGGTGCAGGAAATTGTGAGCGAACGGGGCGCGAGCTAGAATAGCGGACCGTTAGGTCCTGTACACAGTAAGTACGGGCATGCGAGTGATAACGAGTGTATAAGTACTCACCTCCAGTCGGTCGGATGAATGACCGGAGGAGAGAAACGGTACCCGTGATGATATTCCCAAATAAGGACAAGCCATCACGTCCCGTGTGACTGTTGCGACGCCCGACACACTTGGCCCGAGCGCTGAGACAACGTTTTCGAAATAGCTGTCATACCTGTAGACATAAAAGCCTAGGCTACGAGACATGAATAAAATAAGAGAGAACCTTCCCTCTCACCACATTTTCGTGTGACCTCTTCCAGACATACGATGTATGAAATAGCGATGTCCAAATATGGTAATGTAATGAGTGTAGGATCGGACGGTAGTAAAGAGAAGGAAAATATACTATCTATGGGCTGGTCTCCAACAGAAATTTCGGGTTCGGTAGCTGCTAGTTGCTCAAACACGTTTTCATCGATAAGAAAATTCTGAAAGAAACTGTCTGCCCCCCTTACAGCACTAGTGGGCTCTGTGGACCGTGGTCAAGAAAAAGTTAACATATTGCCGCTTGAAGACGCTATCAACTTGCTGGATCGCATTGCAATTCCCTAACCCCACTCTTGACTATCCATCATGATTAAAGGCTTCTTAAATGGGGCCTCGGTGGATCATCTCCAATCTTTCGCTGGGATATCCTGTGATCATTCATCAGACACATGTCTTTTTAAGCTTTTATTACTGGTCCTCCCTATGGAGGCATAATGATGGCGGTGGCGAGCCCCTCTCCGTTCTACCCCCGGACCTAATCCCCCCTAGGAGAGAGACAGGTGTTGGGTGGCGGTCTCGTGCAAAAGCGGATAAAATGACCACTGGTGAGCCTTCTCCTGCGGCCAAACTGCCCTGTGCCTGTCTTAATCCTCCCAGCAGCAGGTAGGTAATTCTCTGACAATGCGTCGAACGACAAGTCCAATCGCCATTCATGCCGCACAGATAGGATGCATGTTGTGCAGCCCTTTCTCGTTGTTTTATGCCTTTGTGCACTAGCTCTCCCCGCGCCACCCACTCCAGACTGTCCGATTACCATCAGTATTAGTTCCGATGTCAGGATCTGTGAGGAGTCGGTTCCGCTTGAATGTTCGTTGATCGTGCGCTGACGTTACCTTTTTTTTTGTGGGGAATTAGCTGCCAAGTGCGCCTAGCTAGGGCTCGGGGGATGCTGCAATGGGTGTCTTCGGCTCTATAATCGCTAGAGTTCATGTTGTCTGCGGTTAACTAGCAGATGGTTATGTAAGTTACACAGAAATCTCACGTGACGAGATGCGGAATGCGACTGCGAAGTTACGAGCTCCCCTATTAAATAATTTTTTAGTCACAACTTGCTCTCAGTGTCCTACGGCGAACGGTTGGCCTTGATAACAGCAACATCTAACTACCAGTAACGACAGATGGTCCCTGGACTCGGATTTATGGTCCCACACATAGCCTGAAACAATCAGAAGCATTGAGGATTCCGTTATTTGCAGGTTGGACCTGGGCATCTTGGCCGATCAAGTTTCGACTGGTTGGCATGGTTTCACCTGCGCTAATGCGTTGGAGACTGCCCCAATTCCCCCCTCCCCCCTCCCGTGAATATCGTGATGATTGTGAGCATGATGCAGAATTCCGTGCTGGTTGGTACAGTATATAGACTGGCAGCCATATTAAACTGACTATTTTTGTACGGTAGCTGATGTGTGACCCCAAAGATGCCGCTATTCTTTTGGAATGGAAGATCATCAATTCGAACCACCTTCAGAATGGCGGTTGCCTAGGAGCTCGGATTCATAACGGCCAAGTTGAGTGAATCTCGCTCTAAGTCCGCTGGCACGATAACGCAGATGCGTGAACGTCCGCAATTTTAACGCCCCGGTTTCAGTTGGGGGCAACTTAAGTATCAGTGGCGACCAGTTGAGTCATGCGTAATTCGCTCACTATCGGATTCTTGCCTAGCTGGCATGTCGTCCAATTCAAGTTGGGTCCCAAATGAAGACGCCCAGACCCTCTTCTCGGAGAGGTGCTGGTTCCAAGGCTTTGCTATCTGCGCCATCACCTACGGCATTACTCTCTCGTTGTACTTCTTAACCTTCTGTTTGCTGGTTCGCCAGAAAAATCGCGTGGAACTTAAGAAACGCTTACCCCTGTTGATTTACATCACCATCACCATCCTTCTCGGCACTCTCTTCGTGATCTCTAACGCGGCGTTCACGCAAATGGCGTTCATCGACGATCGCAATTATCCGGGCGGTCCAAGTGCGTTTGAGAACAATATGTTCTCGATCCCTATAGACAATGCGGGGAACGCAGCCTTCGTTTTGTCAAATTGGGTTTCCGACGCTATGGTGGTCAGTAAATATGAAATTAGGAAGGTCTAGTCAGCGACTCATCATAAGGTTAGGTCTGGCGCTTCAAGGTCATCTATCAGAGGACCCGAGTCCCTATGTGGATCGTGATGTTCTTCCCTTGCCTGATGTTGGCAGGGTCGGTGGGTCAGTTGCTCACCTTCCATCCTGTTGTTACCGGATGACCTAGCAAGCCCTCCAAAATATGTAGCCATGGGCATATTGTTCCTCATTCAGGTTTCGACGACAAATCCCTTTGTCGCTATCAATATCAACTTTACTCTGCCTTATCTCTCCCTATCTCTCGCGTTAAACATCATTCTTACCATTTCCATCGTCCTCCGTTTGCTATCCTTCAGATATCGCATTGTTTCCGTGCTGGGCCCAAAATACGGGACACACTACACATCTATCGCTGCGATGGTCGTCGAATCGGCTGCACTGTACTCTACCGTTTCTATCACTTTTCTCGTTCTTTTCGGGATAGGAAATGCGCTTTCGCAGGCATTCATACAGTTTCTGGGCCAATTCCAGGTAAGCTTTGTCCGAAAGGCTTGTTGCCTCCCTCTCACACCCAGTTTAGACGATCTCCACGCTGTTGATCGCGTTCCGTGTCGCACAAGGTAGAGCATGGGATGCGGAGACTGCTACACGTGTCATGACAATTCAGGGGACAGAGTTGGGCAGGATGCAGTTCGCCCCTCCTGGAAATTCGTTCATGCTTGCAGATTCTGTCGGAACGGTAATAAAATCTAGTGGGGACTTTAAAGGCAGTAGTCTTTCAAGCGACTCCCCATGATGAGATTTACAACGTAGCATCAGAAGTTGAGTATGTACCCTTAGTACTAAATGATGATGCAAAGGATACTTGCATCGTTGCATGGTTATTGAGATAGGGGAAAGGGTAATGAAGACTCGTCATACCAGTGGATTAGCAGGGCGCAAATGACACGCGACCATCATAATAACAGGGCATTCCATGGGGCTCCTGAGAAACCGCAGTGGTACGGCCCCTGAGCCATTCAACTCAGCTGGGTCGAGTCAATCACCCTTGCCTCAGCAGTTTTAATCACGTACTGAACGAGTGACGACCGACTCGAATATAGGTGCAGGATTGGCTGTGCGAGAATCCACGACCCAGGCAGACTTGAATCATACCACCGATCATTCTATCTTCGCCGATCATAATGGCCAGGATCGCCGAAAGTCGGTGCAAATGACACTGTGATTTATGTCTCCGTACCCCGGATGGTATCATCATTTATTTCTGGCAGACGATCGCAAATGCATGTGTGGAACTTGTGGGCAGATTGATAGTTTAAATGAAGTTTGTTTTAAGAAATGTCACTTAGTATCTTCCCTTCGGTACCCATCATGCACGCTTATTACAAGAACATTTAGTCCTCTGACAAAGTCATTGGTACTCGGGCTTAACGAAATACTGCGGACCGCTTTCCCTGTTAGTCGTCGACTGAGTATATAGCACATGCACCTTGTTTGGTAGATGCCGCATCCGTTCCATCCAGTTCTTTCGCATTTTGTCGTATCAATCCCACGGCTCCGCGGGTGTGTACCCTCGAATCCCCGTTACTTACAACGTCCACGCTCCCCGAATTTGGGGTATACTCCACTTGCGAACTTGCAATGTGGCGCAGGCATTCACCTACGCAGTCAAACAAAGCTACTCTCACTCGGGCTCTGTTTTCTTCCATTGGTGGGGTCAACGATGACTTCTAAACTGCTAGTGCCATATGGAATACATATCGGATGGATGATTCTTCTGATTTCTGACCAGTCTTGCAGCCCGCGCTCGAACTCTGAGACTCTATGGAGAGGGGTTCCGAAAGGGACATTTTTAGAGATACCTTGGTGGGCCGCGACTAGAAAGGGATTTATGCTTGGGTTAAATTATCAAACTTAGATGGGGATATTGGGGTGGGCACAAGAGTTGGAATTGACTCAGAACGGGCACAGCGTATCCGATGCACTGTGTGCAAAGCTAGCATCGTGGTATTAGCCCGAGTCAGAGGTACAGCAGTAGTATGCTGTGCACTGACTTTCATTAGCTTCGACGCAGACTTGGAACAGAGGAGATTCAATGGGCACTGCAGAGTCGACCAGTTACCTGCTCCACAATCCCAGATTTCAACTCCGCAGGCTGCGAATAAATTTCCTTGCACGCAAATTCCTCTACAACAGGAGAAATTTGAATCCGTTACCGTATCACCAGCGAACGTGACTGGTACCTCATTTCGACCGTCGATGTTGAGGTTTACTGAGCATTCTTTTAGTTCTATCATATAGTCGAAAGTTGCATCATGTGGATGTGTCACTACTTGCTACAACAACGTTTGCCGCGGGTAGTTGAAACAATGGGCGGGTAATCCTAAAAATGCGTATCCACTATGTTATGATCCCAGAATACCGCCACGAACCACCTAAGGTCTAGGCAGAGGCGGATGTGACCTCCCTCCCTTGCTTGCCCTACTCTATCAGAGAAGCTGATTTGCAGTGTCCTGCGGCAGCTACATTGTTCAGTCTCCGAATAATTTGAGTGATGGTGGTGAGTCGATGGTCTATAGAGAATTAGTCTTGTGTGGCTTACAGATTTCTGATTGCGTCCCTAGGTCCATCTATAGATGCATGTCCCGGTCGTAACGAAGTTGAAGAGGATCCTGCCGACCTCTTCTGGGACGTTGTCTCGCGCACAAGGCACACAGGAACTTGAGTGTCTCACCCTCGGTATTGGCGAGCTATTTCTGAAACAACTTCTCTTCTCGTGTCAAGGGTCTTTGAATATCGGTGGCAATCTTTTGAGAAATAGATACCCGTTCTAGGAGCTCGTTGCCTTGGCAAGCTTATAAAAGGGACAAATCATGCGCAGACGAAAGGCCAGCATGGGTTGATAACGTACTCAGCGCTGGACTACGTTACCCGAGGGAACATGGCCAAGATAACCCTCGGGGGCAATATGGTGGAGCTTTGGTCATTTTGTGACATATCACTTTGAGCATTGAACGTTTCAAAGTTGTGCGCCAATGACCTGAAGGCCAAATGTGAGAAATGGAAGAGCAGTAGTGACGACTTGGTTGGCTGGCACAATTTCACAGCGAAGCATCTCCCGGTCACTTGTGGCATTTAACTTTCTCACTCCGCATCTATAGTCTATCCGATCCCCTTGCGACATTGCACTCGGCTTTAATCGAGTATGGTTGGTTCAATCCATATTATGAGTTGGTACGTGGACTTGATTGCTCGTGTTAGGCTGCCTTCTTTAGCATCCTCTCCGAGTCGTGCTAGATAACGTGGGCATGTGAGCTTGACGGCGATGTAAATGGTTCATGTGCATTGTTCGTGAGCCCGCCCAGCCATCATCTGTTGCCTAAGAAACTAATCCAACAGGTGATGGCTAGGCTCACAGTTGGTCGACTCCCGTTAACGGTGACCTGAGAGTCGGACTCAGTAATTAGTTTCCCGTCAGGAACAGGTCAGATGATCACAATAGCTCTTAGCATGATGCCATAAACCTACCATCTGTTCTCCAGCGGAAAACCCCGTAATGGTGCATCGGGTCCGACCGAGGAAATGGGTTAGTTTCAACGCATGTTCCGGTAATTGTGCGGGTAGGTTTCCCCGTGAACTCGCACCGGATGAAGGCACTGTTCTCTTGAGTCTTGGCCCTGTCAAAGGGATATATCGCGCCTCTCGAAGTTCTCGTGCAGATTCTGGTATAAGGACTAGCGGCGAGTCCTTTCGCCCAATTAAAGCTATTTCGTCTCTGAGCAGTTGGTGGGTGATCCTCCAACAATCTGTCGAATGCAAAGCATAATCGGTACCAGAGGAACGGTGTTCTTGGCCCTATGCTGGCATACCGCTTTGAGACGACGTTCTCACGCAGATGATGATAAAATAGACCAGTGGTGAGTCCAATCTCGCCCAGGTTAAGCTATTTTCCCTTCCTCTTCCCTCCCTTGCGCTTCGAAAAAATTAGTTGGTCAATTTCCCAATAATGAGCGCGCGAACAGGAAAGCCTAACTTGAACCGTCCTGACATCCCCCACAGATCAGATGTATTTCGTACCGCCCCTGCTCGTGGCTCTTTGGCTTTGTACACAAGCCCTCGCTGCGCCAGCAGACACGAACATAGATGATCTGGTCTGTCGCAGCGACGCCAGTTCCGACGTCACGATTGGTGAGAGACCAAGCTCCGTCGAATGTCTGCCCGATCGCCCATTAATATGACCGCCTATTTCTTGGGGGACAATCAGGATCATATTGCGCCTAATTAGCTTGGGTTCTGGTGATGACGGCCGCTTCAATGGCACATGATTATGGATTGTTGCACTTGGTGCAGTCGTCACCTTTGGTCTTAGCCAGCGTACTTTTTTACAGCTATCCACACATCGTTAAGCCACTCTTCGACACGTGTATATTAGTCCCTTGAACTAAAAAATGTTCTACCGAGAACAAAACCTGAGTACAGGAACATGAAGGCGGTCATTACGATTTGAAAGGTTGGTTGTAAACTACGTCTTCGAACGTCCCTCAGGGGGATGGGGGTGGTTAGCATCATGATAGGAGACCTGTTTGACGGCAATCGACACTAGTCGCCTATACTCAACCAAGTGATGCGCACACTCCCGTGGTTTTTCTTTGTACAATTTGACAGAGCGCGGTATACGGTACCAACAGAGGTTATTGAGCAACTATACTGTCCCAGTGGTTGGTTCGCTTCAAAACTACCGACGAGCAGGGCAAAAAAAAGAAAAGAAAGGTGGTTGGATGATATGTGATTAGCAGTAGCTGGTATATGGTTGTTTTGAAGCATAGCAATCCACTACACACTTGAAGTGGGTCGTTTCCTGAGCCCTACCTAGGCGCAGTCTGATTCTGATGTCTCACCATATAGAGTGACGTCAGAACGACCGGAAAACGTTCAAGGGGAATCCGTCTCTCACCGAGAACGCCATCGGCATCGGTACCAGTTGCGCAGACGCCTCTGGCATCCACCGGCGCAGCAGAAGCGAGTCCACAAAAGGAAAAGCTGCGCGAAATGCATTCTATCTTTGCGACGTTAACCTTTGACATAGCAAGAGTCTGAATCAGTGGGAAATCGGTCTCCCGCTGTGAATAAGGAGCAAGGCCAGTGGAGAACACAAAAGGTAATATTGACCTTGGGAAAAGAATGTTGCATTATATGAAGACAGCTCAGACGAGATCCGGTCTCTGTGACCACTCGAAGGAGTTGGCACCCATTTTGATCCCCGAACTCATGGAACGTCAAGGTTGATTCAAACCCAGAGATGTAGTATTGAAAAGATATGACCACTTTGGATGATGAATTTTATTGTCGTCCATGAGCTGTCGAGCTAAAACTTGCTCCTTACACTTTGACAGTCCAATCAAATCGGAAATCCACGAAGACGCGCAATATCGACTTTGTAGCCTGCCCAAAGGCCCCGGAGGAGCGCGTCCCTTGGAAACGGTGTTTCTACTATACGTGTATTTTATCTACTCCGCCCGGCAACTGGGCCCTTGCACAGCTCTGCCGCTCCTTCAGTCCCTGTCTTCTAGCCTGCTCAGCCTCTGCACTGCTACAATGGTAATGAAATTGATCAACATGGATAACCTTACATACCATGGATTCGGAATCGCAATTTATCTGGGTGGTGATATCAACGGAGTAACTCCTGATTCGAAGAAACAGCGGGACAGATTCATATCTATTAAACCCAAAAGCAGTGCTACACGGAAAAAAGGCGGTCAACAGTCAACTACCTGCACATCATACCTACATGGTACATCAACGGTTCGAACAAGAGAATCTATTCATACAGTCAAATAACAATGATGGTTACCTGGTGACCACCTCCACCATCACGATGCTTAAAGACCTTCTGCATATGTCGTCATTACCTTCCTCAGATGTGCCTCCGTAATTCGTGGGGTGAAGCAAGCATCAAAGGGTTTAGGGTGCTGGGTAACGCCATCGTCGAAGCAATTTTCATCGATGGGTGAGCGTGGATCTTGCGTGATACGGAAGGACCACAGGAGAACAGCCACGTTGATAAATATAGATCGTTTGGCAAGGTAATGCCCGGGGCAAACTCTACCCGTGCACCCTCGTTAGCTGTTGCAGCAACAAAATAAAGACTACAATAGGGCTTACCGTCGACCGTATCCGAAAGCGGGGAACTTGAGGTCGTCGCGGACTTGTCCGTTGCTGTTTATCCATCTTTGTGGATCGAATTTGTCGGGACCGGGGTAAACCTCTGGATCACGAGAGATAACCCTAATCAACGTTCCGATAAGCTATTTCGTAGACATTTCTCTCAAACGTGGCGCTCACATATGGTTTCCAAAAACTATGGCACCTTCAGGGATACAATACTCCTTCTACGAGGACTTAAGCATCTCTAGTCTGGACCTTATAACTATAAGCTCACGTAGCGGATGTCTGCCATTGCACGATGAGGGAAACCTGCAATTACTAGCGTCGAAGCTTGTGACACTTCATAGATCTAAAGCAACGTACCCAAGGCTGCTGGTGGCCTCCAGCGTAAACACTCGAGCATGAATGCCTGAACCTGAGGGAGAGTATTGTGATCGTTGAAAGTAGGGGCTGCACACGCAGTCAACTCGGGGCCAACCTGGTATATGTATAGGAGATGTATACCTCTGTCATGTCCGATTACCATGTCCAATTCATCCTGTACAATGGCCTGCGCATCGGGATAGCATGCGGCAGCCATTATGACAACCAAGATTGCAATTGAAGTCTATTTCCAGGAGTGAGCTAAAAATATTGAATGAAGCATCCTGCATCACGCACAGTGTCCATGCCAGCACCAAAGAGGGTACCTGCAAGGTATTCCATTTCTTCTTCGGACAGTTTGTGCGTTTCTTGATTTTCGAGAAGGTATCTGCCAAAAGAGGGGCCAGCTTTACCCGAGTTCTGCGAACAGGTCAATGAGCTATAGATGCAGGTACAAAGAAGTCCTATTACCATTTCGCTGGCTACACGATTCAATTGATCATGGAAGAGTTTGGATTCCTCTTGGTGCCATGCCTCGATGTGGCTGACGTAAAATGGAACATACTTCAGGATTGGGAACATCTCCAGCAGTGCACCGGGGCGCATGAGAATATTGAAGCGCTCTAACGTCTTATGTACCGTAATGAACTCTGGAGCATCCATATCCGTAGGGGCAGATTTGCCGTAGGTGATGCGTAAGATCACCGAGGCAGCAAACCGCCGAGCGTGCACTTGATGATGTTTGGGATCATTGAGGATGTCGAGGATGAGATCCTTTGCCGCCTGCATCTGGATTGGTTCATATGACTCCGCAGCCTTCGACTGAAGGTGGGTGTGCGCAGCCCTACGCACAAAGTTTTGGTCACTTTTGATCATAGCAAATCAACAACACAAAAATGAACTTACTTGCGAAGCCTTCGGAATCGTTCACCAACAGGGCAGAAAACCATTTGTAATCCGTGCGACAATATTTCGCCTGCACCAACCATGCGAGGACGGTCTGCTAGCAGAGCACTCTCTTTCTCCATGATGTCAACCGTCTCCTGCGGTTGTTGGAGTCCAAACATCCGAACTTCTGGAAGAAGACAAACGTTCACTCTTACCTGATACCGCCCAATGATAATCATGATTTTGGGACCAACACGCAGCGAAATGACAGGTCCATATTGGTTGACCCATGTGGCAAATTGCTGCGATTGACTTTATTAATTGACGTTAGTTAGACTGGGGACTGTCAAGCTGACGGTTTGCACCTACTCTTCTTTGGGAAGAACATTTCCAAATAGCCAGTGTCCAGGAGGACCGGGTGGTAGAGGAAGACGTCCATGGCTTTTCAACTTTGCACGAACAATATTGCCGGCGAGAACTAGGACAGTGAGGGCGACAAGAGCCTTAGCTAGAAAAGTCAGATCGTGTATCAGCTCCAGCATCTTACGCAAAGATGTGGGTGAGCGAAAGTAGCAAACAACTGGGTCAGCGAGGCCAATTAAATAGCTGAAAAGGATTGAGAGGACCAAAAAGAGTACTAATTGATGCCGGGTGCTGGCGATGAGTGTAATTTGTTATCATCCTTTAGGATAGTACATCAACGAAGCGAAAAACCTGTTGAAAGGCTGTTGCAAGCTTTTCTTTTTGGTTAGCGTACTTTTATGTCCCCATTTACTGCCTTCATCGTTATGTTGACCGCTCGGTGACCGCGTGCGACTTCCAAATTTGTTCAATCACTTCGTAGATAGTCAAGAAATTATCTTATCATGATTGGTACACAGTACAGATACACTAGTGATACCACACGTAAGCTGCTGTAACTCGCTAAGTTCTGCTGACCGCCTGTTTCATTTCAGCGGTTTTGCAGATTGACAGTCTGCTGCGCATCCCTCTCAGAAATGGGGTATCAGTTCAATTTCTTAGTTAAGAAATTGAACTGATACCCCATTTCTGAGAGGGATGCGCAGCAGACTGTTTGTTTTTAGTAATGCTCAAGTGAAACAACATCGGTAATGCGAAACGGGCTTTGGGATGGGCATTGCTTGTTCTCTTTTTGGACTAGTGTAAGACCACCCTGAAATTTCCTTTTTTTGCTCGTCCCATCCAATCACAACATTCGAATGGCTGGCGTTAGAGTCGTCAAGTGATAACGTTACACAGCTGCTTTACAGATTTGAAATATACTGTGTGTGGTTAGAGGCAACAACGTGTGCCATAATGCTGCGAGCAAAATTCAGCCCAGTGAGAAACATAAATTTGAAAGTTATATATTTGGTCTGGGTGCGGCTCTGCAGCTGTGGCGTGAAAGCAGCCCCAGCCTATCTACGTTCTGAAAAGCCTTTCAGGATGGGTTTTGCTTGTTTTCTTTTTGGACTAGCCTGAAAAAATTCCCATTTGGATAAATTCTCCCCATTTGGATAGACTCCCCCTCGCCTCGAATGGCACATCCCTTAAGCAAGAGATTCTGCCCCGATTGCTGATTATCGCGGCCACTGTCTGTCACGCTGCTTTCAACCAATCATATTATACTAAATCCCTGAGCATTCCATACAAGAGTGAATAGCACTACATAGCTAACATAGCACACATCGGGAAAATGTCACCTGACTTTGCCTGACTTTGGCAGCCTGTGGTGTCTTAAATAGGCATCACATGTCTGTCCAAGATGCCACAGGCCACCAAAGTAAGGCAAAGTCAGGTGACATTTTCCTGATGCATTGAAAGATTCTTTGTCAGTGAAAGCATTCATGTGGTACTGTTGGTAAGCCTCCAGACATGAGTCTTTTGAAATGACAACTTCTGGAATTACTGTATTGAAAATGGGGACCAGCTCCACTGCATGTACAATGTCTGTCAAGGGTACCACAGTGTAAGAGCTTGGGCCTTGCCCCAATACCAGATATGTATTGTGCATAACCCCCTGCCATACTGTGCTGGGATATGCCAAAAACTCAGGCCTACTTGGTCACCCAATCTTGCATGTTTTTACACCAGATATAGGGCTAGAACATTGGCAGTTCTGTGTGTTTTTACTTCCAAGAAGTGCAGACCTTCAATGGTCTAACTTTTTAGAAAGCATTCAGAAAAGAGTGAATATTTTGCCCCCACCTTCTCTGTCACTTACTTACATTGATTATGGTCAGCACTGACATTTCTTAATATCAGATCAACCTTTGACAATGTCCTCCTCATCCTTTAAAGATATCCATTGTCTCACTGATACCAACTACCAGCAATGGGTGAATGAAATGAAGGCCTATCTCCTCTCTCAGGGCCTTTGGCTCCCTATTTGCAAAGAATGCTCTGAACATGAGTTTGGAAACTCTGAGTCTCTGACAACCCTAACAAGATCACTGTTGATCATTCCATTGAGCAGTATCACTGGGATGACCTCGATGACAAGGCTCTTGGATCCATTTGCCTTAAACTCAAGCCCCACATCTCCTCTAGATATGCCAGCTTCAATCAAGCCAACCATCTTTGGCTTGCTCTTGAGAACACCTACTCTAAACCAACCATCACTTCTGCCTATGCTAAATTTAAAATCCTTCTTAATGTTCAGTTCTCTGAGAACAATCACCTAGCCCCTGCCTTCATCAAACTGGATGCTCAATTTATATCACTTGCTGAGGTGAAATACAAGATATCTCAGAAGATCCAGGTGATGATGGTGCTAGCTAAGTTACCAAAGTATGCTGATGTTCTTTCTCAATTTATTAATCAATCTTCCATTGAAAAGTCTGGCAATGACATGACCACTTCTCCTGAAAAAATGCTCCAGGAACTTGAAACCCTGGTCACTGCTACTTGGCAGCAATTTTTCTCTCATTGTTGCCCTGCTCAAACTGAGCAGTGTGTGAATACGGTCTCCACTGTTAAGTGAAAGGGAGGAGATCCCCAGTTTTCACAACAGCAGCAGGGAGGAAACTCTTCTAACCCTGCAGGGAATAAAAAGAACAAAAAGTTGCATCAAGGCAGGAGATCTAAGCAAGGGGAGGAGAAGCAGGAACAATGAAGGGTAGCCAATGCTGCTAAAAATGCCACTACTGCTATAACCTCCTTTGCTTTCTCAGCTACAATGATTATCTCATCTGCTGACCCACTGACTTTTTCCACTGTAACTGATTCTCATGTGTCATCTCACACCTCTGGTACAGCCCATTATGGCCCACCTGCCTTCCCTCACACATCTAATGCCATCTCCCTGGCACACTGCTTGGGTGTTACACCCATTATTGAAACAGTCAGGATGCTTGACCCAGTGGCTAACTGCCACCTTGGGGAAGATGGTCTCTCCACTGGAATGGGGCTTGCCAGATCTGGAATGACCACTACTTGGCAACAATGCTCTAACTATGTTCTCTTCCCCTGCTTCCCCTTTTCTTGCTCCTCTTGACTTCACTACTCTGCCCTGGTCTCCTCCACTCCTTTTCTCCCTTGCCCCTTTTCCTGCACTGCCACACCACTCCTCACTGATCTCTACAAGAGTGCATTACTGAAGTCCCTGAAGATATCCCAATGGACACAGGTGACCAAGTTTCAATCAGAGAAGGAGATAACTACCAGAATGAATACCTGGAATGTTTCTTCGACTTTGATGGTGAGGAACTTGAGCCTACTGCTAGAGAAGGCTCTTACCCCTTTATTGCTTTATTGATGACCACCCTGCTCTTCTCTTTGGCCTCCCAGGATACCAGGATGCAAGGGCTAGTCTGGGTTGCTCTGCCTTCACTCAACTGCCTCCCCAGACAAAAGAGAAAGAGGAATCAGAGCATGAACCTCAACAGATTGCCCCCCCTGCCACATCTTGGGATAATAATAACCTTTATGAGATCTATGGGGAGGACTCTGGATGCTTTTCCATGACTTGGTCAGTTAAACACACTTCCTCACTTCACTCAGACACTGATGAGCAAATTTTTTTGCTACAGAATGCAATATATACTTTCTGCTTTGCATCTGTAGTAGGTAGTGAATGGAAAATACCATCTACCTTGCCATCTACATTGTGTGATAACTGTAATAAGATCTCAGATAAGGGAAAACAGCAACAACATGATCACTCTATGCCACCAGACTTGTGGCTCCTTGATTCAGGTGCCTTGGCATACTTTACATATAACATAAAGAACTTTGCAGAATATGTTGAGTATACAGAACCCAGATACTTGCAAACTGCAAATGGAAAAGCTCCAATCTTAGGAGAGGGCACAGTCATCATCAACTTTAAAGGCATATCTGTGTAACTGTCACCAGTAGTCTATATGCCATACTGTCAATTAAAGCTGATATCAATGGGTACTCTGCTCAAATACTGGTGCCTTGTTGTTGCATATGCCTTTTCAGACTCGTTTTAGGCAACAGTGCCACCTTACATAATCACGGACAGTGTCTTAGCGTACCGCTCGGAGTTGGTCGCACCTCAGTCTTCTACCAATAGAAGCCTGAGG
>JBBPMH010000572.1:0-21997 GCA_038090235.1 Pulveroboletus ravenelii
AATATTGGTCGGAGAAAAAGGTGTTACTACTATCGCTGGTTACAAGTTCTCTTCATGCGTGCTGCCTGCCCATCCTTGCTGCCTTCCCTCGGTCCAGTATGGTGGTCAAGAGTGAGGCAGGCTCTTTCCTCCTCAGAAGAGTGAACTTTTTCGCTCGAGGCAATGAGGAGGTGGTTTGTCGCGCAAGAACAGAATCTGGCGATGTGGACCGAGCACCTTCATGACATCCTGTTGCATGAACGGAGGCCCCGGAGGGTTTCGAAGCGGCGCCAAACATTTACCATGTATCGCTCGCGGTGACTGATAACTATTACCCAGATTTTTTGGCCACTCTGACCGACGCAACCTGCGTTCGGTCGATGTACGGATCAATATCCAGCTTGACACGTTTGGCAAGCCAGGTCTCATTATTCATGCAGGCAGTAACAGTGCTGTACGAGTAACGAATATCACTCTAGACGGAGAAAGACAACAATGTCACTGATGTTTAGAAATACCCCAAAAACGATCATGATTGTGCGGGAGATGGTGTTGCTTGGTAGGTCCCATAATAATTAGGCTGGTACAAGCTGGCATTGTATGCACCTGGAGCGCCGGCCTGGCCCGCGACCGCACTCCTCATATGTGGAGGCAAGGTCGACGCGACGTACCCTGTTGCGCCTGTTCCGGAATTCGGTGCTGTCCACGTCCCACCGGCAGCAGGTTGGTATGGTTTCCCACCGCCCGGCGTCGCTGCTGCAACAGTATTTGCTACTGCGCGTGGGCCTGGTGTCTGCGTAGTCGCATTGAAAAAGCCCGCATATGACGTTGGCATCGTATTCGGTGTCGTCGCCACAGGCGTGACAGTAGTCGTACTGGGCTGCGGCGTCCCCTTGCGTGATCCGCCCGCAGACGCGTTGGATTGTGTCTGGGGATTGTACTGATACCACGACGAATAAGTGTATTGCTGTTGGCCGGTCGTATTATACGGTTGAGCTTGGTAATACTGGGATGCGGCCTGCGCTTGAGCAGTCGTCTGGGCTGCGTACGCGTTGGGATAGTACGGCGACGGTTGACCGGCCTTGTATTGATAACCCGGTCGGTAGGGCGTTGCGTAGTTGTATGAATAACCGGCGTAGGCCTGAGCTGTTGCTGCTGCCGTAGTAGCTGTAGCTGTGGCTTGCGCAGACGTGGGTTGGGCTGGCGTCGGCGTCTGAGCTGGGGGAGCTGACGAGGCTGCAGGGATCGCGGTCGCAGTTGACTTGATGTAAAGGGTAGAATCATCCCGCAGTGCCGTCGCGTGTTCCGCGGGAAGTGTCCCGTGCCAGCCTTGATTGGGCGCTATGGGTAGCGTCTGTTGAAGTCTATGGAGGGCAGATGGCGAGGGGATGAGTGGAGCATTGTCGAAAGCGGATGAGCGCGGTCGAAGAGAGGTGAGTAGGCAAAGGGAGTCCAGGATGCCCTGAGCTAGAATTTAAAGTTGAACACTAGTGTCAAAATGGATGTTGATGGGACACTGCGACTAACCAGTATCCCACTCTTCTGATCCCTCTTCAACTGGGGTAAAATCACCCGGCTGTGACAACCGTCTGTGCTGGAGTTCTTCCAGTCTCTTGAGCGCCTTGGCATTTCGCTCCAGTAATTCGTGCACAGCTGCTTCAAGCTCCAGACTTCCGAGTGCTTGTTTAAGTAAAGCTATCTGCTCCGCTGAGAAAAGCCCTTCCAATGACTGTTCATCGTCAAAAACGTCATTCTTGTCATTCTTGTCCACGCCATTAGGCTGAGGTGGCTCCACAACTTGGTCCGAGGGTTGCGGTGTGATAAGAGTGTGCTCGTTGGTCCACTTCTTCTTTTTGTCCTCCCATTTCCAGAATAATTCGCCCATAACCGAGCGCCCTACCTCGACGCCATCTTGGTCGAATGCCGGGGCGAAGCTGGCGTATGGCCCGTAATCTAGGAACATGCCACAACTCACACGACGAGGTCCGGGAAGCTTTGGCTTGTACCCTGGAGGCTTCTTGGGGACATAGGATGCCAAGGTGGCGGAGGCCTCGGCCGAACCTTGTTCAGCTGGTGCCGGGGCAGAAGGGGATGGCAGTATGGCGACTAGCTCCGCGTTCGCGGTGGACAGGTCTTTCAGGGGCTTACCATCTAAGGGAACGAAATCGGAGTTGAGGGAGGTCCACCAAGTCCCAGAAGGTAAACGTTGCACGAGCGCATACTTTTTCGTCTGACATAAGTGAGTATGTTTGTCGGGGCGAGAAGAGGGCGAGGTCGGTTTAGCTTCGGTCGTGGAAGAGGGGTCCGGAGAGTCAGAGAGGAGGGTGTCGATGTCGAGGGGGAGAGGTACGGAGTGGAAGGAAGCTTGGTCGAGGAGGGAGCATGCCAGGTTGCAAAAACGGAGTTGCTGTGCTGCGAGGGAGGAAGGACGAGACCTCGGATGGTGAGATGCCAGGACGAGGTTTTGAACGGCGGCCTGGGTTTGTTGAGGTTTGACGCGGGAGAGAGGGGAGGGAAGAGACTTACACGTAAGACGCGGAGAGGATGTTGCGAAGGCTCTCTGAGAAGAGCACGGAGGGAAAAAGAGCCGGACTGGGCGGTGGAGGTAGAGGGCTCGCAGAGGTCGGAGGGGGGGAGAGGAAAGACGCGGTCAAGTAGGGCTTGAGAATCGATGCTATTGGGAGTGAGCAGCAGCAAAA
This sequence comes from Pulveroboletus ravenelii, assembly GCA_038090235.1. Taxonomy (NCBI): domain Eukaryota; kingdom Fungi; phylum Basidiomycota; class Agaricomycetes; order Boletales; family Boletaceae; genus Pulveroboletus; species Pulveroboletus ravenelii. The sequence continues at coordinate 2,679 of JBBPMH010000572.1, forward strand.
AGGCGAGAAGGAGGGGCATACAGGGCGAGGATGTCGAGGATCTGTTGTGCGTCGGAGGGATCGATGGGGACATCGGCGGCGGGTTGTAGGTTGAGTAGTTTTGACCTGTTGGGGGTGTCGTCGTCGATGTCGAGTTGGTTCTCCACTTTTATGGCCATGTCTGAGCGGAGTTGCTTCGGTGGAGGGTGATCATCGTTGGCTGCGACCGAGGCGCGCTTCCGCTTCTTTGTGGACGACTTTGTTCGCGCAGAGGCGGGTGGATCTGGGAGTCTGTCCTTTTCGCTGTGAAGGTGCGTCGCTGAGCTTCGCGTTGCGCGGGCCATGACGAGCACCACCCAGTCAATAACGATTTACGGATATTCTAGGCGAATCGCGCGCGGTGTGATTACAGTATTAGACGCGTGTTCGCAACCTCGCCTATTTCAAGCGGAGTCAATATATTCAATGTCCGAAACACCCCAGCCGACAATGCCGCTGCCCGCCCCCCATCCCCCATGGCGTTCGCACTCTGGAGAGCGCAGCTGCGCGCCGCACCCGCCAACGGCCACGGCGCATTCATCCCGCCCATCCGCAAGGTCGTCCTCGAGTTCTGCCAGCATGGCCCGTCCTCGGCTAATGCGCGCATCTTCATCTCAAAAGACGTGGAACACGTCGCACGCGAGAACCCGCACGTCGAGTTCGTGGTCAAGCAGCGCAACGGCCACGAACCCATCGCTCGCGGCTTCTATGGTCGGTCGCACTCGCACTCCCTTTCGCACCGCTGATCTGCCACCAGTAAACGGACGCGACAAGGTGATACCGCTGCAGCGCCTGGAGGTGAACGGGATCGGGAGAAAGGTGCAGCTTATACTGGAGTCGTCTGGTGCCAGGATCAAGCCGCTGAAGAAGGGGCGGATAGTGGAGAGCACGTCCGAGTCAGTTCGGGGCATCTGGAGCGGGATGCATGTCGGCATGCCGTTTACAATCTGAGTAGCTGAGAATGTGATGAGCTGTCAAAAAACACCTTGCTGCTGCCTGCATGCACACCTTCCTCCCTCCCCACCATGACCCAGGTCCGTCCGTCCCATCTCGTCCCATCCGATCCTCACCCCGTCCCAGTCCGATAGCCCCTACGAACAAGAATTCAGAGACTGGCTCGAGACTGACACGATCATCAACGTATGTTCCCTTCCTTCTCCATCACCGGCGATGTCTTCCAACACCGCCCAGTCCGTCTCCGAACTGTCTCCAGTGACCTCCCTCAGCGATCTCCCCGTGAGCACAGTCCCTCGATGATGCCACGAGGCATCGCTAATTTCGACCGCCGCCGCCAGGATGTCATTCCCGAACATGACGAGTACCATGCCATGCCCCACAGCCTCAGGCAGGTCCTGGTCTGTTTTCCCTTCTCTCGCTCTTTCCTTGTCCCATGTCTTCTCGCTTATCCTTTACCATCCCCAAGGCACCTCCAACACCAGATGCCTCCACACATCCCAGAAGCATCCTCCTCGAGCCCGCGTTCTACAACACCCACCCTTCTCCGTATTCGAGACCTCGCTGGTCACCTTCCTCAGAGTCATCCCCTGGTGGGGTCTCCCGCGCTCGACAAAGCGTATCCTCCATCGGCTCTTGTTCCACCGTCCAGACGCGCTCACCCGCACCAATAAAGTCGATCCTTACTCGACACGACTCTGGCATCTCCATGGCCACGACAACAAAGTCCACCCGCAGAAAGAGACGCTCCCCGCCCTCCGTTAAATTCGTCGACGCACCAACAATCCATTATGATGACGCCGTCTATTGTAACCTGGCTCCTCTGCGTTCATCCCCTTCCCCCTCGCAGTCGCGCAAACCGCCGCGCTGGTTTGCCAAGTGGTGGAAGAAACCCTCCAGTCCCCCACCACGACCCCCCATTTCTGGTCCATACCACCTGTCCCACACCGCGTCGCTGGTAGACGTCTATACCTCGAGATTGCCAAAGCCAAAACCAGGCAGGCTAAGGCAGCTCTGGCACCGATTGACTAGTGTGATCGGTTGAGCTGCAGGCGAGTGAGATCAGCCCTCCGTCCCAAGGCCTCGAGTCTAACATGACACCCAGTTTTTGCTTTGTCGCTCACTCCTGTTCCGTCGTATGCACTCTTCAAAATCCCGATACACTCTAACGGCTGCGGTATCCTGGAAATTGAGTAGAGGCCCTCTGCATCCATGTACTTTGCATCCCCTTCAATCCACCGATCGACTCGATGACTTATCGCACGCCGTGCGTGCACACACTAGGTGTACTTTACTGCCATCGCATACCACGCATGTATCCCATTTGTACTGCACACGCATCGCGGTCCCCCATTCTGCCTCACTGATCACCTCTACGATAGAACATGTGTATTGAGAATCTGTTAAGCAGTAGGATAAAAGGTTTAGGCATGAACGGCCGTTCTTCGTGCTTTTTCTGCGTCCCAGCGTGCACGTATGAGCATAGCACCTTCTGCTCTTGATCGAATGAATGACTGGTGGAGCTGCATCTGTACGGCTTGCATATGCGGCGGTAGCAGCGCGTCGTTTCGAATAACCTGGAGGCGGTCGCACATGCCGAAGGATGAGAACGTGGACGAGTTTGTGAGGGATCATCAGCTTACGGAGCCGATGGCAAGGAAAAACGAAAACGTTGCTGCGCTGCTGAGCATGTACTGAGAGAGCGTAGCCAGAAACCCTCTTGGCCCGGCGCCACCTCTTCCGATGGATAGGATCGTGTTTAGTCGGGTGTCGTCGCGACCTGACCAAGGGAACCCCACCTGATGATACTGTACGAGCCAAAGATGAAGCCAATGGTAAGACCGACACCTCCACCCATAAGGGCGCCCATTCTATTCAACATACACCAATACATTTAGCCCCGAGGCGTCGTGCACGGAGAGAAGACGTACTTCACTGTGCGTCCCCAACACGTCGAGTCAGGAACATGAGGGTTTCGTAGTTGTATCACTTACATTTTTGCCAAACGGATGGCTCTTGTGCGCGGGGGACTCGAGCTGCCATGACGAGAAAGGGATCGGAAGTCAGGCCTGTGACGCTGATGGCAGAACGTGTAAAGTCCGACGCGCGGTTCACGTCCTTCAGCTCATGGCTCAGTACTTGCCGTCGTTCCCCGGTGCTCGACAGGCTCAAACTAGTGTGTCCACTATATTCTGCCTGCGTTCAGCCAACTAACTGAAACACAGTCAGAGCAAGCCAGAGAGATTTGTTCCATCTCTTGTCGTTCAAGGAACAAGCGGACGCCGTGCTCCGCTCCTGGCTGGGTGAGTGCAGGTCTTTCACATACTTGCGGTCGCGTATACATCTCTCTCGTCTGCTAGGAACAAGATGGCTCTTGAAGTGGGATAAAGAAGTCGACCTTGCTCTCAAGCTGCTCTACTACGGCTTGACGATCGGTCGAGGTTCGCGACACAGACTCGTCCTTCATACCGCTCCGCCTGCTAATATTGTTCTGAAGCTGTACAGACCCTTGGAGAAGAATATACTGACATCTGGCAACATTCTGTCTTTAGTGGCAGAGTACCTTCCAGAGCTTCGCGGATAGCCCTTGTGCTTCTCCCAACCCTGCCTTCGTATATTCTTGCTAAGTGGGGATCCCATCTCAGCTCGTTATCCCCCCGGATAGCAAACATTCTGCGCGTACTACCCATATGGTTCGAAGTGGCCGCAGAGTTCAATCTTGCCGTATTCTACCTCCGAGGCACATACTACGACCTGACCAAGCGGATACTAGGCATTCAGCATGTGATTAGCCCGGTCTCTCTGTCTCAGCCCGGAGATGCTAAAATGATGGTGTTCGCAGATTTCGGCCAGGCTGGAGAACCCACACATACGCCCGCCGTCGTATTCCCTGCTAGGGATCCTTATCCTTGCCCGTCTCTTCCACCGGCTTATACATTACTTGCGCTCCCGTGTCCAGAGTGCCACTGAGAAAGCGCGTGGAAAACGTCATCTCGACGAGTCACGGGAGATGTTTATCGACGACCGGCTTGTCAGCACCATGCTCGAGTATGTAGATCCAGAGAATGCACCCGTGAAGCCTCCCGAGGAAGACAATAACACCGTGTTGGACGTGAGGGCCATACCTGCTCCAGCAAGGGCCGGTCGGACGTGCACACTTTGTTTAGAAGAAAGGACAAATAGCTGTGTGACGGAGTGTGGACATCTGTTTTGCTGGAGTTGTATTGTGGGATGGGGAAGAGAAAAGGCGGAGTGCCCATTGTGCAGGCAGGGGTTGAATTTGGCTCGGCTGCTGCCTATATACAATCTGTGATGGGCAGACACATTTTATCGTCTATGTATGTTATTGACATCAAACATAGGATACAGCTTAATGCAACCATCATTTTACACGAGGCAATCATAGCACTTGTTGGATTAGAGTGATATTGTCGCCCTTGAGGAGAACGCGACCTAGAGGGACGTTAGCCGGTGCGAGTGGAGAAAGACGAGCGAAGACATACCGAGCTCCCGTCGCGGTTTTGCGTCCTTGACATACACTTCTGCTGCCTCATCCATGATGAGGTTCATGAATTCATCAAAACCCTAGGCGAGAGACATGAGCGCAAAAATTCACATTATAGCAGAAAATGGAAGTAAGGAGCACGAAAATGCAGGAGTGATCGCCTTTGCGAGGGACGATTTAATGCTGGAAGTGGTGTGGCGACGAATCGGGTGGACGTACAATGATGCGCCCTTCGATTCGCATCTCGATGTTATCGTACAACCATATTACGACTTTTGTCCGCTGTGGATGGTGTCAGTGATGAGCAAGGGGCAGAAACGTCGCGATGCGACCTGTTGGAGGTTTTTGAAGATCACATTCTGGGACATGATCATCAACGCGAAAAAAAAGTGGATGGAAAGAGCGCACGTACGATGGGCTGAACCATCACTCGCTGTTGACGTCCCGACATGGCTGGCAAGTGATGATCGCTTTCGAGGCGTCGACGACGTGCACGACGACGAAGACCGAATAGTTATCTAATTTGTTCCCACGTGATTCGGGAGAGTCTAACTGGACGCGTTCGCTCAAATGGTACATCGTTTGCTTTCACGACCAAAGGATGGAGGCAAGTGCTCGCGTGCTTGCAGTGGCCCGCAGCACCGCTCACCGTGCCCAACTAGGCGTTTAGTCCCTCCAACTCCTCTACCGCGGCTGCGGTTACCTTCATCACCTTTGTCCAAGATCTCAAGCGCAAGACCAAGGCATGGGGTCCCATGATAGAACTTTGTGCCAGCGGCGAGAAGACCCTCGAGCGTTTTCGATACCAATTTCCGGAGGACTGGCTCTACAGTGACCAGCTTAGAGGTGAATGGAGCGCATACAACGAGATCCTCAAGCGCAAGAACGATTCCATCCAGGAGCAGCTCGGTATGCAATCTTCCATCCTCTCTCTCATGTCTTATGTAGATCTTCATTCACAGCTGGACTGCAGCTCAAGATCGTCGCAGAGGACAAGATTGTAGAGAATAAGATCAATGATATTCTCGCAGAATGGGAGCAGACACGTCCTGTGCAGGGGAGCATACGTGCCGATACTGCTATGAATACCATCAATGTCTTTGAAGGCAAGTTGAACCGCGTCAAGGAGGAATACGACCTTGTCTGCAGGGCCAAAGAGGCACTCGACCTCGAGCTGACGCGTCATACACGCTTGGAACCCGTGTTCGACGAGTTAAGAGACCTCAAGGCTGTCTGGACAGCGCTTTCGGGCGTCTGGAGCCAGATTGGAGAGCTCAGGGAGATGTCCTGGGCAACTGTACAGCCAAGGAGATTGAGACAACAAATCGATGGACTGCTGTCCTCGACCAAGGACATGCCGACACGCATGCGACAGTATGCCGCATTTGAATACGTTCAGGATGTTCTCAGGGGGCTCTTGAAGTCGAACTCGATTATTTCCGACTTAAAGTCCGAGGCTTTGAAGGATAGACATTGGAAGCAGTTATTCAAAGTTTTACGGCTACCCTCGCAAATTAGTCTTCCTGTGTAAGCAACCCGCTCTTCTTTGCGATCCTTCCTCTGATGGGTGTACATAGTATGACTTTGGGAAATGTTTATGACTTGGACTTGAAAAAGAACGAATCTCTTATACGGGAAGTCATTGTACAAGCTCAGGGAGAGGTAAATCCATCACACGACTCCATCCCTTACATTGTGTTGATGTCTTGTACAGATGGCTCTTGAAGAGTACATCAAGCAAGTCAAGGAAACTTGGACTAACTACACGCTTGATCTGGTGAACTACCAGAATAAATGTCGACTTATCAGGTGCGAACCACTCGTAACCATTTTACTTGTACCATGTCGTTCATGTCGTGCGTCAGAGGCTGGGATGATCTTTTTAGCAAGTGCAGCGAAAACCTGAACTCCTTGACCGCGATGAAGCTTTCTCCCTACTACAAAGGTACGTTAATGATACACAAAAATGGGATCTCACCGAATTTACTCTGTACTAGTCTTCGAGGAAGAGGTACCTTTTCCATGCAGATGCCGTTTCTGCTTGCTAACGCTATGAAAGGCCGGTTCATGGGAAGAGAAACTGAACAGGATCCATGTGTTGTTTGGTAAGACACACATTGTGGTATCTTTCTGACGAAGTTCCTCACTTTCGTGAAAGATGTTTGGATTGACGTTCAGCGCCAGTGGGTGTACTTGGAGGGCATTTTTTCTGGGAGTGCGGACATTAAACATCTTCTCCCTGTGGAGAGCTCCCGTTTCCAAAACATCAACGCCGAGTTCTTGACCGTCATGAAGAAAGTGTACAAGTCACCGTTCGTTGTCGACGTCATGAATATCCAAGGAATACAGAAGAGCTTGGAGCGTCTCGCCGACCTTTTGAACAAAATCCAGAAGGCCCTTGGTGAATACCTTGAGCGCGAACGGTCATCGTTTCCTCGATTCTATTTCGTTGGTGACGAAGATCTTCTGGAGATCATCGGTAACAGCAAGGATATCCTACGTATCATGAAACACCTCAAGAAAATGTTCGCCGGTATTTCCACAATCAAGCTCGACGACGACTTAACCCAAATTCAAGGCATGGCTTCACGCGAAGGGGAGGAAGTTCAATTCACCGAGCCAATCTTGTTGAAGGATTATCCGAAAATCAATGATTGGCTTGCTCGACTGGAGTCTTCGATGCGACTCTCTTTGGCCGATTTACTTTGCGATGCCGTTGGCGAATTGCAATCGTTCTATGGCACTGGATCCTCGCTCAGTGTGGATCAGCTCATGCAATGGATGGAAAAGTATCCTGCCCAACTTGTCACATTAGCTATTCAAGTTGCGTGGACCACATCTGTCGAAGATTCTTTGGAGTCAGGGATTTTCCCTGAGGGACCACTTGAAACGACCTCCCAGGCTCTTGACCTCCTCGCTGATATAGTCTTACGAGAACTTAGCTCCGTCACGCGTCGTAAATGTGAGCACCTTATTACGGAACTCGTCCACCAGCGAGACGTCACCCGCGCACTTATCCAACAACGCGTTACCGATACCAAGGCTTTCACGTGGCTCTCGCAAATGCGTTTCTACTTGGAACGTTCAGCCGAGAATCCTCTTGACCGTTTAGCTATTCGAGCCGCGAATGCGACATTCCCTTATGGTTGGGAGTATTTGGGAGTTCCAGATCGTCTCGTCCAAACACCGTTGACGGATCGGGTCTACCTCACCCTAACTCAGGCTTTAGACAGTCAGCTCGGTGGTTCTCCATTTGGTCCAGCTGGCACAGGTACCCATGTCAAGTCCTTTGCGACAGACTTGTTCTCTGACAAATGACTCCAGGCAAAACCGAATCCGTCAAAGCCCTGGGTGTTCAGCTCGGTCGATTTGTGTTGGTATTCTGTTGCGACGAAACATTTGATTTCCAGGCCATGGGCCGCATCTTTGTTGGTCTTTGTCAAGTCGGGGCGTGGGGATGCTTTGACGAGTTCAATCGGCTAGAGGAGCGTATTTTGAGTGCTGTCTCACAACAGGTGCAGAGCATCCAACAAGGACTAGCTGCTCTCGCCAAGAATCCCAATATCGAGATTGAGCTCGTTGGAAAGAGTTTGAAGATCAACAAGAACATTGGTATGTTCATCTATAGAGCGGTTGTTCGGCCCACCTGAGCAAGGAGACTAGGCATCTTTATTACTACTAACCCCAACTACGCTGGACGCTCGACATTGCCACCAAACTTGACGAAGCTTTTCCGACCGTGCGTGTATATCCTTGCCATGCGGATGATTATTCTAACCAGTTTCACAGCATGGCGATGACTCGACCTGATCGCGAGCTCATTGCCCAAGTCATGCTCTTCTCTCAAGGTTTCCGAACAGCCGAATCCCTTGCATCCAAGATCGTACCATTCTTTAACCTATGCGATGAACAGCTTTCGCCTCAACCCCATTACGATTTTGGTCTGCGTGCACTGAAGGCTGTACTTGCCAGTGCAGGCATCCTCAAGCGTGAACGGCTGCAGAATGCCAAGTTAGAGGACACGGACGGCGTCAGCGGACTCTCGGATATCGTCTCTGAACAGATAATCGTCATTCAGAGTGTCACGGAGACGATCGTGCCAAAGCTGGTTGCTGACGATGTTCCTTTGCTTACGAGGTGAGAGTCAATGACGGTGTAGGTACCTTGGATGCTGAATATTAGAGTGGTTCTAGCCTGCTTGCAGATGTTTTCCCTGGCACAGATTACGTTCCCGTCGACCTGGAGGCGCTTCGTGAGCAAATATTGAAGATCTGTGCGGAAAAGCGCCTGGTGGATGGCGAGCGGTGGATCGCCAAGATTCTCCAATTGTATCAAATCCAGAAGATTCAACATGGTCTTATGATGGTTGGTCCCTCCGGTACTGGTAAGACGAATGCATGGCAAGTCCTCCTCTCCGCCCTAGAGAGGCTCGATGGCACCGAAGGTGTTGCGTACGTCATTGATCCTAAAGCAATCCATAAAGACGCACTGTATGGCACGCTTGACCCAACTACGCGCGAGTGGAATGATGGTCTATTCACGCACATCTTGCGCAAGATTGTGGATGATGTACGTGGGGAGAGTTCCAAGAGACACTGGATTATCTTCGATGGCGATGTTGATCCGGAGTGGGTGGAGAACCTGAATAGGTCGGTTTGTTCTGCTGAATGCTGGAATGGCGGGCTCACCAACCTTTAGCGTACTGGACGACAACAAACTACTCACGCTGCCTAACGGAGAGCGTCTGAACCTGCCTCCCAATGTCCGGATCATGTTTGAGGTTGAGCACCTGCGCTATGCGACTCCCGCTACTGTCAGTCGCTGCGGTATGATCTGGTTCAGCGAAGACGTCATTGAGCCCTCGATGGTTTATCGCCATTACCTCAACACTCTTACATCCGTACCCTTGGACGCAGACGACGAGGATGTTGCCGATGTACCGGGACGTCGTGCCGACATCCTCGGTGCTGAAACTCCGGGTTCTACCCACCTTGCCACCCAGATCCAAATCGCTGGCATCCTCGAGCGCTACCTTGCAGATGGAGAACTTGTCAGTTCTGCTCTCGAATTTGCGGAGTCCATCGACCACATCATGGACTTCACAAACACTCGGGCGCTTCACACTCTCTTTTCGTTGCTCAACAAGACTGTCCGCAACGTCATCGAGTACAACATCCAACACTCGGATTTCCCTCTTCCTCCCGAAAGGGTGGAACAATATGTCACTAAACGCTTGCTTGTCAGCATCATCTGGGCACTCTCTGGTGACGCTAAACTGGACTTGCGTGCGGAGATGGGCGAATTCCTACGGAAACAAACTGGCATTGATCTACCGCCGATGGTTGCCGAGACATCCCTCATCGACTTTGATGTACAGATTTCCACAGGGGATTGGATTGCCTGGCAGTCCAAGGTGCCCTCGATTGAAATTGATGCACACTCCGTTACTGCGGCTGATGTCGTGGTTCCGACCATGGATACCGTCCGCCACGAGGAAGTCCTATACTCGTGGCTCTCCGAACACAAACCTCTCATGTTGTGTGGACCTCCGGGTTCAGGAAAGACCATGACCCTCTTCAGTGCACTTCGCAAGCTTCCTGATATGGAAGTCGTCGGCCTCAACTTTTCCAGTGCCACTACACCTGAACTTATTCTCAAAACGTTTGAGCAATACTGCGAGCATAGAAAGACTCCAAACGGCGTCATCCTTGCGCCAGTGCAAATAGGTCGCTGGCTGGTGGTGTTCTGTGACGAAATCAACCTGCCAGCCCAAGACAAGTATGGCACGCAGCGAGTTATCTCATTCTTGCGTCAATTGGTTGAATGTGGTGGATATTGGCGTGCAAGCGACATGTCGTGGGTTAAACTCGAACGTATCCAGTTCGTCGGTGCATGTAACCCGCCTACCGACCCTGGGCGTGTTCCTCTCAGTCACCGTTTCCTCCGCCATGCACCACTTGTCATGGTAGATTATCCAGGAGAGGTTTCGCTCAAGCAAATATATGGCACATATAATCGTGCCCTTCTCAAGGTCATCCCAACGCTGAGGGCGTACGCCGAACCTCTTACAGACGCAATGGTCTCTTTCTACCTCGTTTCGCAAAAACGTTTCACGTCAGATGTTCAAGCTCACTACGTGTACAGTCCTCGTGAACTTACGAGATGGGTGCGTGGTATCTATGAAGCCATCCGCCCCCTGGAGATTCTATCTACTGAAGGCTTGGTACGCGTTTGGGCCCACGAGGCACTGCGTCTCTTCCAAGACCGCCTCGTCACTGAGGAAGAAAAACAGTGGACTGATGAACATATTGACCTTGCCGCCATGGAACACTTCCCGACCATTAATCGCGACGAAGCCTTGAGTCGACCTATTCTGTTCTCCAATTGGACCTCGAAAGACTACATTCCCGTTGACAGAGAAGTTCTACGCGAGTACACGAAGGCTCGTTTACGCGTGTTTTATGAGGAAGAACTGGACGTGCCCCTTGTTCTTTTCAACGACGTGCTTGATCATGTCCTCAGGATTGACCGTGTATTCCGCCAAGTCCAGGGTCACCTATTGTTGATTGGTGTCAGTGGCAGTGGCAAGGTAATCAGTGAGACCTTTGAATGCTTGTACTACAAAGCTGACGACGCTGTTAGACGACCCTTTCTCGTTTCGTTGCTTGGCTCAATGGCTTGAGCATTTTTCAAATCAAGGTTTCAAACAAGTATACTGGCGACGACTTCGATGACGACCTCCGTACTGTTTTGAGACGCGCTGGTTGCAAGGGCGAGAAAATTTGCTTTATCATGGACGAGTCCAATGTGCTTGATTCAGGTTTTCTGGAACGCATGAACACGCTTCTCGCGAACGCAGAAGTGCCAGGTCTCTTCGAGGGCGATGAGCACGCCGCTTTGATGACGGCGTGCAAGGAGGGGTCGCAAAGGGATGGGTTAATGCTTGACTCGCACGAGGAATTATATCGTTGGTTCACCCAGCAAGTGGCGAAGAACCTCCACGTTGTCTTCACTATGAATCCGCCAGAAAATGGTCTCGCGTCCCGCGCCGCCACGTCGCCTGCCTTGTTTAACCGCTGTGTCCTCGATTGGTTCGGTGACTGGTCAGATCAGGCATTCTACCAAGTTGGCATGGAGTTCACCCATACGTTGGACTTGGACCTGTCCTCGTACTCCCCGCCTGTTCACTTCCCTATTGCCTATCGCGAACTTTCCATGCCTCCCGTTCATCGTACCGCCGTCGTGAATGCTCTCGTGCATGTGCATACGTCAATGCACCAGATTAATCAACGCATCAGTCGTCGTCAAGGTCGTTACAATTATGTTACTCCCCGGCATTACCTCGACTTGTAAGTCTTTTCACTGTATGTGGTTGGACCATCGACCTGACTGACATTCCTTAGTATCAATCACTATGTCAGGCTCTACAACGAGAAGCGTGATGAGCTTGAAGAACAGCAACGTCACCTCCACGTTGGTCTCGACAAACTCAAGGACACGGTGACACAGGTCGAGGAGCTTCGCAAGAGCCTTGCCACGAAACGCTCACAGCTTCAAGCTAAGGATGCAGAGGCCAACGAGAAGCTTAAACGCATGGTTACGGACCAACAGGAGGCTGAACAAAAGAAGGCGGCGTCTATCGAAATCCAGGCTGCCCTGGTGGAGCAGGACAAGAACATCGCACAGCGTCGTGCTGTCGTCATGGCTGATCTCGCAGATGCAGAGCCCGCCGTGCTGGAAGCACAGGCCGCTGTTAGTAACATCAAGAGGCAACACTTACAAGAAGTCAGGACAATGGCTAATCCGCCAGAGGCCGTCAAACTCGCCATGGAGTCTGTCTGCACGATTCTCGGTCACAAGATAGACAGCTGGCGTACGGTTCAAGGGATCATCCGTCGGGATGACTTTATCCAGAGGATCGTCAACTTCGACACCAACAACCAAATGACGAAGCCTCTCCGTGAGCTCATGAAGAGGGATTTCCTGAGCCGACCATCGTTCAACTTTGAGACTGTCCAACGCGCTAGTAAAGCCTGTGGTCCTCTCGTCAAGTGGGTGCTTGCGCAGGTCCGCTTCTCTGAGATTCTCGATAAGGTTGAGCCTCTACGCAATGAGGTGCAATCTCTGGAAACGCAAGCGGAGACCACGAAGAAACAAGCAGCTCAAATCATTACCATCGTCGCCGAGCTGGAGGCGAAGATTGCCAAATACAAGGACGAATATGCCCTGCTCATCTCGGAAATGCAAGCCATCAAATCAGAGATGGAGCGAGTGCAGAGCAAGGTCGAACGTAGCATGAAACTCCTCGAAAGCTTGTCCTCTGAGAAAGGACGATGGGAGTCCGGAAGTCGCACCTTCGATGCAGAAATGAGCACCATCGTTGGTGATGTGTTGCTATCCGCAGCATTCCTTGCATACGGCGGTTTCTTCGACCAACACTACCGAGAGGTGATGTGGCAGGATTGGTCGAATCACCTACTCGAAGCCAACGTCAAGTTTAAGCCGGAACTTTCGTTGACGGAATACCTCTCGACTGCGGATGATCGCTTGAGCTGGCAATCTAAGTCGCTTCCAGCCGACAACTTGACCACCGAGAACGCGATCATGCTCAAGCGCTTTAACCGTTACCCCTTGATCATCGATCCCACTGGCCAGGCAACGACCTTCTTACTTAATGAATACAAGGAACGCAAAATCACTGTTACGAGTTTCCTTGACGAAGCCTTCCTCAAAGTTTTGGAGAGCGCTCTGCGATTCGGTAACCCCATCCTTATCCAGGATGTCGAGCGCTTGGACCCCATCCTGAATGCTGTCTTGAACAAGGAAATTCGCAGAACAGGCGGCCGTGTGCTTATTCGCATTGGCAACCAAGACATTGACTTCTCGCCTGCGTTCACAATGTTCCTGTCGACCCGGGATCCCTCGGTCGAATTTTCCCCCGACATCTGCAGTAGAGTTACATTCGTCAACTTCACAATGACGCGTAGCAGTCTCCAAAGTCAATCTTTGGATCAAGTGCTCAAGGTGGAACGACCTGATACTGAACGCAAGAGGACGGATCTCATGAAAGCCCAAGGCGAATTCCGCCTTCGCCTCCGAACATTGGAGAAACTACTCCTTCAAGCTCTCAACGAGTCAACTGGAAACATTCTCGACGACGACAAAGTTATCGGCACCTTGGAAACGTTGAAAAGGGAAGCTGCAGAGATCACACGTAAGGTGGAGGAGACAGACATCGTCATGAAGGAAGTTGAGCAAGTGACCGCTGAATACCTGCCGTTAGCACAAGCCTGCAGTTCCGTGTTCTTCATTCTCGAACAACTCAACCTCGTCAACCACTTTTACCAGTTCTCCCTTCAATTCTTCCTCGACATCTTCGACTATGTGCTTCATCACAATCCCAATTTGAAGAACGTCACTGATCACTACAGACGGCGGGAGATCCTGCTGAACGACCTCTTCTTGGTTGTTTACAAGCGAACCTCAAGAGCTTTGCTTCACTGTGACTATGTCATGCTCGCTGTACTTTTGGCACAAGTAAAGTTGCGAGGTATTGAAGATATCGCCGACGAACTCGAGTTCCTGCTTGAAAGTGGTCAGGGAATCGTTGGAAAGCCCAGCGCCTCTTTGGGCGAGCAACCAGTCTCCTCTGTACTCTCCCAGGACCAGATGATGCACCTGCAATATTATGCGAAACAAAATATGTTCAAGCCTGTTCTCAACCACGTCATCGAGCATCCCGAAGATTGGATTCCTTTCCTACAGTCTGCGAACCCTGAAACGATCGTGGTATTGCCCTGGGAGCCCGGCACACGTATGTATCCCCTCCTGTACAAGTTCTTTGTGTTCTGACATTCGAATAGCCGCTGTGGAGGCTCTTCGTTCGATGCTTATTGTCAAATGCTTGCGACCTGATCGTCTTCTGCAATCTACCGCATTGTTTGTGCGAACTGTCTTCCAGGATGACTTGTCGTCAGAACTCGACCTCGGTGCTATGATTGGAAATGAGGTTCCTGCTACGATTCCACTTGCTCTGGTATCTGTCACTGGCTATGATGCTAGCTACCGTGTCGAAAACCTCATACAAGCTGTTGGAGCGCGGTCATCCTCAGTTGCCATGGGCTCTCAAGAGGGTTTTACTCTGGCAGATCAAGCCATTGCCACAGCATCAAGACAAGGGACATGGGTCCTCCTCAAGAATGTCCACTTGGCCCCTTCATGGCTAGGACAGCTGGAGAAGAAGCTCCAAACCCTCAATCCTCATCGCAATTTCCGTCTCTTTTTGACTATGGAAGCTAATCCATCTATTCCTGTCAACATCCTCCGGCAGTCTCGCATTATCATGAACGAACCTCCACCAGGAATAAAGGCCAACCTGCTCGACTCCTTGGGGTCCATCCCTCCGCAGCGCCTTGCTCAAGGGCCTGCAGAGAAAGTCCGTTTGTACTTCCTCCTTGCATGGTTCCATGCCGTTGTACAAGAACGTTTACGATACGTTCCGCTGGGCTGGAGCAAAACCTACGACTTCAACGACTCAGACATGGCTTCCGCCTTTGGCACTATCGACACGTGGCTCAATGCTGTTGCCAAAGGAAGGGCTAATGTCGACCCCGCCACGATTCCATGGGATGCGCTTCGGACACTCATCAAACAGTCAGTGTATGGTGGGCGTATCGATAGCGATTTCGATCAGCGCATTCTCGATGCATTCGCCGACAAACTCTTTACCCAGGCTGCTTACAATGTGGATTTCAACCTAGTCCCCAGTATTAATAGCAGTCAGGTACTTGAAGCACCCGATGGCACCAAGCTCGAGCACTTCCTATCATGGGTGCAAGGGCTACCAGATCGCGAGCCGCCATCATGGTTGACACTGCCGCCCACTGCGGAAAGAGTTATTGCTGTTGCACAAGGTGAGTTCACTTGGGGCTAGCTTGATGCACCTAAGCTTACTTGTAATAGGCAATGAGCTTCTCGGCAAGCTACGGAAGATGCGAACGCTGGCCGATGATGAAGATGATGTTCCGATTCCTGGTAGTCCTTCCAAGAGCCAGTCTTCACAGCAGCCCGCGTGGATGCGCAACCTACATGAGCGTTGCCGCGAATGGCTGATCCAGTTGCCATCGGTAAAAATGCATTACTTGCAGTAGCCGACTTGTTACTGACGGTTTTATCTAGTCACTAAGCACACTGCCCAAACAATCCAGCGACAGCCCAGACCCACTTTACCGCCTATTCTTCCGGGAAGGCACCATCGGACGCAAGTTGCTTGATCAGGTTTGCAAGGACCTTGCGGATGTCGTCAAGGTTTGCGAAGGAGAACTGAAGCAGACCAATCATCTCCGTGCTTTGATGAGTTCCCTGACCAAAGGTGAATTCGATGCTGTCCTGATTGGAAGCAGACTAACACGACCTAGGTACTATACCGATGCACTGGAGACGATACAAGGTTCCTAATGCCATGTCGGTGTCGGAGTGGATTCCGGATCTTGCTCGTCGCCTGGCTCAGTTGAACGGGATTACGACAATGCAGCAGTCGCTATCTAACGTTGAAGTTTGGCTTGGAGGACTGTTCTTCCCCGAGGCGTATATTACGGCTACTCGGCAGGCTGTGGCCCACCGCAAACGCTGGAGTCTGGAGACGTTGAGTCTGCGGTTAGACATTGGTCAGATGAGCAACCCGGGAGCCTTCATCGTCGATGGTGAGTCCTAGAGAACGGTTTTCCTGTTTACTGTGCTCACCATGATGATTCAGGTTTGACTTTGGAGGGAGCTGCGTGGAATGCAGAAGCTGGGAAGCTCGTGCTCAACGATGGCGAGGCTGTTCACTTGAATGCATCCCAGATACGTTGGGTGCAGGAAGAAGAGGAGGCTGATCAAAGTAACTTGGTGACGCTGCCAGTCTATTTGAATAGCGACCGCAGCGATGTGATGTTCACAGTCGACTTGCCTTTCGATGGCAGTTCGGCATCCCTTGTCGCGATGAGAGCTGTTTGTCTCAACGCGAGAGGCTAGAGGTTGACGCGATATTAGATTTTGAGATACCCGGAGGCATAATACCTACGACACATGCATGTCAGGATACAGCATGACTAGTAATGCATCATTTTTTTCTACGTTCATCTAGCTGGATTGTACGGAGAAACACTGACTACCGCCAACGACTTCAAGCAACTTCCAGTCTACCTCTATGTTCTCTGTCGCAAATATCGCACGAGCCCCTTCTGCAATAGCTTCAAAATTGTGAGTTGCGAGAGCCAAGATTGTTGGTCCTGCTCCTGACAGACAAATGCCAAGGAGACCAGGATGTGATTGTGGAGTCAGTGACGATGTCACCGCTGGCAAGCCAGGAACCTGCGGGACATTGATAAATTGGCCACTCTGGAATTATCACACGATAAAAAAGCACGTACGAGCATTCTTCGATACGGTTGATGGACGCGATCCTTCATTGCCTCATAGATAAGCTCGGGGTCTGGTGGTGACTGTCCAAGCGCAGTGGTCAACACGGCAAGCCGTTGCATGTTGAAAACCTTGGACTTTCCTATCAGCTGATCGAAACGGGGGTATTTTCGTATCTAGCACACGTACGAGATCTTTTCGAGAGTATTCTGTGGGTAACACTTCTCTCGCCTTGGCGGTACTAAGTTCGAATCGAGGTATGATCGCCACGGCTTTGACAGCAGAACTCCAACCGAAATGGACAAAGTGTCCGATACCGAACGGAGGGACAGGTGGGGCTAATCCCCATCCCTCCCCTGCATCGAGAGGGTACTCTGGTAAGACTTCCGACAGGGGTACTTGGGCAGCCTCGCTAGCGACGGGGTCGAGCTCTCGGAGGTATGATCCGACGAAGCCACCGACGAGGGCTGCTGTCACGTTGTCCGGGTGCCTCTCGACCATGAGCGCATAGTCAAGGATCCGTTCACGCGAAAGATCGAGCTGTCCGAGCGTATTCCCGAGGAGAACACCCGCGATGACAGCTGCCCCCGAGGAGCCGAGCCCACGACCAAAAGGTATCTGGTTATCAGCATGGATACTGACGAGATCCGGAGGAAACGAGCGGTGGTTGTTGCAACGCAGGACGTAGAGCGCCACACGAGTTGTCAGGTTTCGGTAGGGATCGAGGGGTACTTCGTCGGCCCCTTCTCCGGCGTAGGTAATCTTCACGAGGGAGGTCGAGGGAGGTCCGAAACTGACGGTGAGGGTGAGATATAGTGAGAGAGAGAGCCCTACTACATCGAAGCCTGGTCCGATGTTGGCAGAAGTCGCAGGAACTTTGATGATGACAGTGTTCCTCGAGTCCGAGTCGGACATGATTGTCGACAAAGCTGAAAATTTTATTGTCGTTCTTGGCTATGGTACCTATGATCAGAAATGACAACGACGTACGAAAGGTAGGGTAGTCTACAGGAAACCGAGGAAGGGAAGGATACAGACTTAAATCCCCTGTCCATATCAGGCATGTCTCACCGATCTTTCCTTGTTGCCTAATCAGACAGCAGATTACTCGTACACTGTCAACACACATGTCTGTACAAGATGCCACACAGATTATTGTAGTCGGTCAACGACTTCTTCGACCAATCCCCCATCAGTCGCAGGACTCTAGCCGGTCGCTCTAGTGGCCGCAATACGCGAATCATTCTGCGTCGTCCCGGCCGAGCTAACTTTTGGCAATGCCGCACAGCTGACGATCGACGCGTCATTGGCCTGTCGCGGGACACGGTGACAAGACTTACACCAAACCAGGACTGCAAGGTGACAAGACATGTTTTCCGCCGACACCTTGAGCGAATTGACTATTGACACAAGCGTCGCTGCCAGAAGTACAGACTGAGTTGGCCGTCAATGACGCGAAATGGTGGCTGTTGATGAGGGGTCAGAAAGGGATCAGGCGTAAACCACAGACGAGAATGAACTTGCTTCGGATTGACGCCATCCCCATTCTTTAGCTGGAAACTTGACATGGTGTGATGATATGTGGTCAGAGGGGTGGGGTGAGAGGTAAGGAGCTCTCTTGTTTACTCATGTCTCGTAGTGGGTTTTATGTCTACAGGTATGACAGCTTTCGGGACATGTAGCACTCGGGCCAAGTGTAGTCTGTTCCTATTTGGGATTATCGCCACGCTGGCGCAGCGTCTATATTGCGGGAGTAGCTCAGTACGGGCCCTGATCAGGCCGAATCATCATCCTCATCCTCATCATGTACGTTTCCTGCCTTTTCCACGTACTTGTCTTGCCTGTCCCCCCAATAGTGTCCACGTAATATAAACATTGCTTGTACACCACGTCAACACAAATGGTTGTACAAGATGATGCCACACAGACTATCGTAGTCGGTCAACGACTTCTTCGATCAATCCCCCATCAGTCGCAGGACTCTAGGCAGTCGCTCCAGTGGCGGCAATACGTGAATTCACATTCTTCTGCGTCGTGCAGGTGATACTGGTCCCGGGCGCGCTAACTAATGGCAATGCCGCACAGCTGATGATCGACGCGTCATTGGCCTGTCGCGAGACACGGTGACAAGACTTACATTAAACCAGAATGGCAATATGACAGGGCATATTTTCCGCCGACACAATGAGCGAATTGACCATTGACACAAGCGTCGCTGCCAGAAGTACAGACTGAGTTGGCCGTCAATGACGCGAAACGGCGGCTGTTGATGAGGGATCAGAAAGGGATCAGGCGTAAACCACAGGCGAGGATAAACTTGCTTCAGATTGATGGCGTCTATACCATTTTGTAGCTGGAAACTTGACTCGCGCTGTCTGGGGCTTGGATGGGCCAAAGCCAAAGACAAAAACAACAATGCAGAGAATGTGAGGAACCACAT
>JBBPMH010000573.1:0-21928 GCA_038090235.1 Pulveroboletus ravenelii
GGAAGGACAGCAGGTGGCCTGGCTTGGGGCTCGACCGGGGTACCTACATTGGAAGCTGGCTTATGCTGCAGTGCGAGTATAGCAGTTCGAGTGATCTCCGCCCGTCCGATTTCACCATTATTCGCCGTTATCGTTTGTCCACTCCTCCTTGCGCCCACTGTGCACTGATGCTTGCACTACCCATTCCGTATTGCGACTCAGACTACGAAGAGGAGGTGCATCTGAGTTGTCACTTCAATTCCTCTCCTTGCATGTTACTCGACTTCGCCCCAGGGTTGCTGGTAAGGCTTTTCTGCAGGTTGCTGGCACCCGACCGTTGGTGCGATCATGGACTGCAAGACCCCCGAAGAATGGTCCAACTTTTCTTGAACCCATATCATGCGACGAGGGATCTTTGGGAGGCTTGGTCCTCACCGTGTCGGATGTGGGTGATACCCCGCCGAATCATCCCAGTAACTCATTTCCGATGCGAGGGCATCTCCCAGCACACCCTTGAGGTGAGGGACGGGTAATTCCGTAGTCTTGCATGAAGTGCGTACGCATATCCATCCTGGGCGTGAGCTATACACCAAGGGAGGTCGTGGCAGCGGGTTTTTCTTTGGATAACGAACGGTCCGTGGAATTCTTGAGTATCGGCAGAATCGGTTTGTCTGGTGAGAATTTGTCTGGAAGTCAAATTCTCCCCAAACAAATCAATTCTCCCATTTGCTACATTCGTTAGTGAATGTCAGAGCCGTAAAACAAGTGAGCTGCCCTCAAGTCCGCAACTTATATATGTGTGAGTCACGTGTTCATCAATAATCAGTCGGAATATCGGAGTTTCATGTCAGAGCCTCCTCCTCGAGGAACAGGAGGATTCGCGCCGTCCTTTTGCTTTCCGTGGTCAAGCATTGAGGGACTCTGAGGGATCAGTCATGCAGAAGATACAGAGGCAGGGAATCAATAGAGAGAATATAACCCTACTGTTTTTTTCTACCTAGTCATGCGATCCGGTCTGCATATAAAGGACCCACCCACCTCAAGTTACAGAATTAACGAGTCGACTAGCACGACACTCATCGTCACCCAACCATGTCTCACGCGCGTCTTTTGATCCGTGGCTTCGGAAACTCCAATGGCGTGCTGAGTACAGCTCTCTTCGTCTCTGCGGCACTATCGGGGAGACCGAGCCGCTTAAGCTCCTTCGCGGATAACTTGCTAATCTTACAACCTAAGGACTTGAATAGGCTGTTGATCCTAACGATGGTAGTCCGCATGAGCACCTCGAAAAGATCCCCGTATTCAAATGGTGACGTACGTAGCAATTTTTTGACTCAGATCGTTCGCGATAAGCGTTGTGTCTGTCGCATAATCGTCGATACGAAGACATAGAGCAAACATGTATGTGAGCAATAGTGTCTCTGTCTGAGATGTCGACTGCGGTCTGGACGATGAGGGTCAGTAAACCTCGGTCTTAAATTAAAGACTCCTCACTCTGTTGATCCCCGCGGGGTTTCCGTGAACCTAGACATAAGGCCGTCGACTATGATGGAAGGGACAGCAGATAGTTTATCATAGACGATCGACTTGTCGAATTTACGAATGATCAGGTTTCGGAAGGACATCATGATAGAGATGTACATGAGGATCTTTCTAATCATAGGATAAGTATATTAGCCCATGTGAATCATAGGCAGAGGTCAAGGACAACTCACATGTGCGTCTTACTCGGGGAAGAGGAAGAACAAACAACATTTAGGTGTTGATTGACCCAGTTAGATCGTCGGTATGTGAGGAGGGCATTTCGCTCGTTACTGGAGTTAGCTTGGATGATCGGCGAGGGCGATAGGGTCTTCCACTCCACTTCAGGGATGACATTGTGCAAAGGGTAGATTTCTGACGGTGTCTCGGCATCTGGGTTGTACGGAGGCACTAAGCGCGCTCTGTCAGCTGTTGCTTGCGCTTCCTCTGTTGGATGTGGCTCAATCACCCAGCCCTCACAATCTAATAGTTAGGAACGTACCTTTAGAAGGCAAATCTTGTGTATTTCGTTGAATACTCTCCTGTAGGTGATCTGCAACCGTCTCCATCGCAGATACATCCACCTTCCGCCGTTCTTGGGCCTTGATGGCTTGCTTGGCCTTCTTGGTACCGAAGGACTCGCCCAGAGCAGCGCGCGCTTCAAGGCGCTGCAAGTTAGAAATCTCTGCGGGCTTGAGGGATTTAAGAGCCTTGACCTGTTGCGTCAGGATGTGGAGAGGTGCCTCACGGATCGTCGTTGTCTTGGTGCGCTTGTTATGCACCGCAACGAAATAACTGGACGGAAGCACGCGGGTAAGATGAAAAATACAGAAGCCCACTGGGGACGTACCGAGATCCAACGGATGCTTGTCGACTTTCGGAGGAGGAGAAAAAGTCGACAACATCGCTCTCCCCAGCGATTAACGTGGGTAGCTCTGCAAACTGGGTGCCCCCATCGGAAGCAGCCTTTTCGGGCTGATAACAGTCAAACGGGATGGACTTAGGCGGTTTGATAGCAGGGAAATTGGCTGTGGTGGCGACGGACATTTTAACTGTGCACGACCACGAGCAAGCATTCTAGCTACTTACCAAGGACAGGACCCAGCTGGGATTTCGGCTGGTCAGACGGCGCAAACGAGACCTTGACCTCGTTGCCGTCGCGCTTTCGCTTTTTTGAGGTCGACCCAGGCGCCATTTGAGAGTTTGGTGGACGCTTTCGCCAGACGCGCTCAGTCGGACTCAGTGGGCGCCCCTCCCTGTGAGGAGCTACTTCACGCAAGGACAAGGTTTGTGTCTTTGTCACACCATTTCCATGTCGTATATGGTGCTGACGCCGTCGCCAGTGTCGCTGTCGTGCTCAGCGTTGCGCTAGTTGTTGATCGTTACTCATTTTGTCGTTGACCCAACGCTCCCACTCCCACTGACCAACGTGGTGCATTCGTTCCTCTGCCATCATGTCTGAATCTCCCTCTCAACATCAGAGTCCATCTATTCTTCCGGTTCTAAGCCACGATATCAAGCGAGAAGACGAACAAGCGCCAGTGGACCGACCACCTAAACTCGAAGACCTCGACGATATCAAGCCCCCACCTGAGACCCCATCCGTCAAGACCGAACCTTCACCTCCCCCTCCACTCAAGCGAGAAAAGTCAGAATCAAGCACGCCGGCACTTGCCAATGGGAAGCCAAACCGTGCAGGTCCTCGGCTCATAGGGGACCTTCCGCGTGCAGAGCAAGAAGCCCGGGCGACCTTTATCGAGCTCTCTGAAAACCACTACCAATACAACACACTTGGGCGTTCACAAGAAGTACTAGAGAGCATGACATGCGACTGCGTCTACGAGCATGGTCAGTTTTGCGGTCCTTTTTAGCAGTAGTCTTGAATGCGTAGTAACCGATTGCTTTCTGGTGGTTGATTATGGTCGGGCGCCTTTTCGCCTCCGTAGGTGTGGATGATCCGTTGTACGCGTGTGGGCAGGGCTCGGATTGTATCAATCGGCTCACGCAGGTGGAATGTTTACCGGACGATTGCCGGTGTCGGGTATATTGCCAAAACCAACGGTGGGTACATCTTTTGTGCTTACATCTAGGTCGAAATGATGTTCATCTTAATCTCTTTCCATGGCCTCTGGTAAACCTAGGTTTCAGCGAAAGGAGTACGCCAACATCGAGATTGTATTAACGGAAAAGAAGGGGTACGGGTTACGGGCTGTCTCTGATATATCAAAGTATGTTCATACTGTAATTGTACCATGCGGGCCTGACTGACGATTCGCACGGGACATGACAGGGATGAATTTATCTATGAGTACATAGGCGAAGTGGTCTCTCATCCATCTTTTATGAAACGCATGCGGGACTATGCCGAAGAGGGCACCAAGCACTTTTACTTCATGATGCTCCAGAAGGATGAGGTGAATTTTCCTATTTCCTCTCTGCCTCTCGCTGATTCTTGTGCTCCCCTGTGGCTCAGTACATTGATGCAACCAAAAGAGGTGGCATAGGTCGTTTCGCAAATCATAGCTGTAGCCCAAACTGTTACGTTGCCAAATGGCAGGTAGGCGAGCGTGTCCGGACGGGCATCTTTGCAAATCGGTGTATCAAAAAAGATGAGGAATTGACGTTCAACTACAACGTAGACCGGTACGGGTACGTCCACACTTTCACATCAGAGTTCTATGAGCATGTCAAAGGTTGAGCAACTCGAAAATACAAGACACGATGCACAACCTTGCTACTGCGGAGAGCCGAACTGTGTGGGCTTTCTTGGCGGTAAGACTCAAACAGACATCGGTGGCATGGATGATCTCTATCTCGATGGTAGGTGTCGCTCTTCTGGGATTTCTGTAACCTGAGCGTACCTTTGTTTGGTAGCTCTGGGAATCACCGACGAGGTAGAGAAACTAGGGCTCAAAGGCAACAAGAAGAGAAAGAGCAAGAAGCTTGATGAGGATTATATGGTACTTTGGTGTCCTGATTCTTCATCCTGTGTCTCATTGTTGACGTCTCCACGCAGCCCGAACTCAAGCCTCTGGTTGAGAAGGAGATCCCAAAGGTTGTACAGGCAATCCGACAGACGTCGAGCAAGAAAGTACTCTCTAAGCTCCTCACTCGAATAAAGGTGTGCTGCTATATCGACACCCAACGTGGGCGTGTCAGCTAATCCTGGTTACGCAAAGATCACAGAGAATGAGGCAGCTCTGCGTCAAATCATGCGCCTGCGCGGGTTTAGTCTCATGACGAACATATTCCAACATCACGTCAAGGACATGGAGGTTACCATTCTCGTGCGTTTCACCCCGTCTAAGCTTCGTGCGACTTATTTGGGATTTTCGTCGCCAAGGCACTCGAAGCCATGGTCAAGTGGCCTCTCATTCAGCGGAACAAGGTCGACGACTCCAAGATTAGAGTTCCAGTGCAAATTTGCGCAGAATCGGAGCACGAGCGTACGAAATCGTTGGCATTGAAGGTCCGTTCATACTGCTTGTGGGGGAAGCCATGCATGCTAACATCAGATATACTAGCTTCTTGAGTATTGGGATTCTCTCGAGGTAGCTTACCGTATACCAAAGCGTCTCAAGGCAGTACGTAGTTCCCATCAATTTTATACCCGATTGCTCAACTGTCGCAGAATGGCGAGGAGGAGGTGCCAGAGTCACCATCCATCGTCATCGGGTCGCACGACGACAATCGACCTCTAAAGAAAACGCGCCGGGAAGGCGACGATGTCCAATTCAAGCCTGCAGCGCGGTCTGTGGCGCCACCCGGGCCGCCTATACCATCGCTGCCAGTATTACACGGACACGGGT
The DNA here is from genome assembly GCA_038090235.1 of Pulveroboletus ravenelii. Classification (NCBI taxonomy): domain Eukaryota; kingdom Fungi; phylum Basidiomycota; class Agaricomycetes; order Boletales; family Boletaceae; genus Pulveroboletus; species Pulveroboletus ravenelii. The sequence goes on from JBBPMH010000573.1 coordinate 5,310, forward strand.
ACCAGTTGGAACCCACTATTGATGCTCTGGCCAAGAAGAGGGAGATTGCGGATATCATTGCCGCTGCGAATGCTGCGGCTGGGGCTGAGGCTGCGCGACTGGCGGCTGGGGCTGGGGCTGCGGAACCCTCTTCTGAAGTGGCGAGAAAGAAGCCCAAGGCGCCGAAAAAGCCGCAGTCAAAGGAGGAGAGAGAGGCGAACAAGGAGAAGAAGTTACTGAAACTTGTAGGTGCTGTGGTGGTAAAGTGTATGAGCAAGCACTCGAGTAGGATGGAGGGCGATATGTTCAAAAAATACGCCAAGGAGGTGCGCTCCTTCCCTCCATTGCATCGTCGTTAACTAAGGTTATAATTCTGTGGCTCACGATGTCCTGTTGCAAAAGCTGACCCACATCATCGCCGACAAGGAAAAGAAATCGACCTCGTATAGAGAAGATCGCCTGGATGCTCTATCGGACGAGAAAATAGCCAAGATCAAAAAGTTCGCCAAGGAGTACATCGCCAAGGTCCTCTGCAAACTCGAAAAATCCAAGTCCAGCCAAAGCACATCCAGACCCTCGTCATCACATCGCAAAGACCGCAATTGGGATCGAGGCGGACATGCACACGAACCTCCGGGGACTGTGCCGTCGCCGGACGCATACAGAGACGAGGAAGCGGAAGACGCCGAGATGGTCATGTCTGTTGAGCAAGCGATGGACCTTGGCTCCGACAGCGAGGATGGTGATCGCAGGCCTGACGGCGATGCTAACATGGATATGCAACATTCGTCGGACGAAGTGGACCACGATCCGTCGCCGATGGAAGGAGTGGTCCATCCACCCGCGTCGGTGAGCGTGACGCCCATCACGCCACCTCAGCAACAGCAGACGCTCGACCCGAGATTGAAGCACCGGAGCGAAGAGTCAGGATGGGATCCAGACGCGATCCTAGTGGCAAATGGGCTAGATGAGGTGCATGTTTAGGTATGGACATGGCTGGTTCAGGAAAGGTTTCCCCGTATTGCTTATTGTTGTAAGGCTATACACACGTACTGTAGTTGCTCTTCGCTTCGCTCTCTAGATTTCGATACTGGCATCATTGTAAGAAGCAGACCGGGGGCCATGCACATCAGTCCAATTCGTCCGATGCATTGCCCAGCTTATGTTTGGATCTCCTACCACCAGAGACGAAAAAGCTACATAGTCTACCGTTACCCAAGGATTGGTTGGGTGAAAGACAGCAAAGGTTAATTTTATAGCAAAGTATACACATAACAGAAGTGCCATGGACAATACGAGTATCAGACTAAATCCCTGGTGGCGTAGATGTCATTTCCGGTGCTATGTCGACCTCGCATCGCGCGTGGTATTTTGAGAACGATTGCAAGGAGTAGCGTCGTACACGTGTACTGGTTCGTGTTGACAAAGGCAATCGGGAACGTAGGGGCCAGACGAGGTGTGCAATAACCAGGTCCCGTAAAAGGGCAGTTTGCCTTGTCTACGTCCTCCCTCACCTACGGATATTCTCACGAAAGACAATCTAGCTCGTCCGGTTCGCTGTCTGCATACCGCAAACGTCGTACCGCGCTGGCCTTGATGCGTTCGAGTACTTCACGTGGGGGACCTTTTGGTGTCTTTGCGCGGGAAGGCGGCTTTGTGGCCAGTTTCAGGGGTGGTACATCATCAGGCTCGTCCTCGACGCTTGGCTTGGCCGGGCCATTGTGTTCCCTGTCGGACTGGTTCTCCTTCAACTTTCTGGATGACGAGTGAGGAGGCCTAAAGCATAAGTTTGTCGATGTGATCCCTTTATCGTGCAATGTACCAAAACACGTACCCTGGTTCGGAGAATTTAACGAACTTCCTAGGCTTGTCGTCGTATTTATCCTCCTTTTTCCGTTTCTTCGGCTTGGAAACATACTGTGGGAGTCGCTCGTCATTTTCGCTCATTGGTTCGACAACGTCCCGGTCGGGCTCAACTCCACACTTTTCCTTCCCTTTGTCCGTGGCTTTGGGCTTTCCCTCATTTTTGACACCTTTGGACGTACACATGGGCACGGGCACAGGTTCGGTGGCTTTTGCGTGTTTCGCAGACGTTGAGTTTACGGCTGTTCCCTTCTTAGCGGGGGGTGCTGTTGCGTCATCGTCATGCATTACCAGCCGTTTTTTCGCGTCCGTTTTAGAATGCTCCCCATTCCGCGACCTCCCCTCTACGTCCTCCGATGTCTTCTTACCCGAACTTTTTGTACTTGCAATCTTTGGACCGGATGCTTTTGAAACGCCTACACGAGATGTAGCCCGTTTTCTGACAATTGGTGTACCATTGTCGGTTTCGTCGTCATCCTCGTATCGTATGTTCTCATTGGGGGTGGCTTTGGTTTTATGGGGAACGTCGACGAGCGTTCGGTCATCGTCTGTATGTGCGTATATTAGGGCACAAAAAGCCCTATTAGGATCTAATACGTACCCGAAACAAGTATTTCCGCTATCTCCTTTGCAGGATTTGGCTTTGTTCTGGCCCGCTGTTTCGTTTTCGCTTTTGGCTTTTCGTTTGAAGCGGACGGGACAGCATCACGTTGTTTGCCTTTTCCTTTTGATCTGGACCTGGACTTGGCGGGAGGAGGGTGCTCTGGGTCAGAGTCTGCGTCCGCAATAATGGATTCTCAGGATTGGACAAATCGATGGCGAAGGTGACGTGCCTAGAACCTTCGTTTTGCCCTTTTCCGATTTGCCACGGCGCTTCGGAGCAGGCTTTGTAGTTGCATCGGCTGAAAGCATTGCAAAGTTGACGCATGCCAAAACGAGCACAAGGAAGAGTATCTCACCTTTTGGTTTAATAGCTTTAGTCGTCCGCTTCCGTGACGTCGGCGGCTTCGACCCGGAACTTCCTATATGCATTTTCAAAACCACGAACTTGGGTATGAAGTACGATGACGAACCAGCCTCAGCATGACCCTCCTCGGTGACGGTGGCTGCGCTGGCCCTGCGTGTTGATGATGTCTTATGAGTCTTGGGAGGTGGCAGAAGCACCGCAGCAACCTCTTTTGAACGTGCCTTAGAGGGCGATTCGCCGGAGACAGTACGTGCAAGAAGGATATCAATAAGCGGGTTCGACTTGGACGGCACGAACACCCTGTTACATTGGACTGCACGTCAACGCGCGACAAGACGAATAAAAAAAAGGGGACACCAACCCCCCGCGATCACGAAAGCGGGCTTGTTGTCGTTTCAGACGCTGTGCTTTGCTGTCCTCTACGGATACGCCGAGTTTGGATTGTTGTTCCACTATGGCAGAGGGGAGCATCGTCGCGCTATTCCGAGAAAAGTGCACGAAGAGTCGACAACACGTCACGTGATGGTGTTATCCGGTCATGTGATCATACACGTGAGGACTTTTGTCGTTGTCGTTGCGCGAGTTCGCTGACCACTTATCTTGTGTTTCCATCCTAGCGATGCAGCTCAGCCCGCTATCCCGGGCGTACGTTGTCAGAAAGGGCTTCCAGACACGTGCTCATGTTCCCCACCGCTGCGATCCTGGTGTTGGACTTGCCCATATCCTTTGGATGGAGTCACCCCTTGGGTGATCTTCGGGTTATGTGGAGGGCCCTTGTCGGACCTGGATTTGGTGGAGATCCCACCCGAACATACCGAGCATGTCTCTCGCTGCTATCCGTGCCACACTGGACCGCGCGCTGCTGGACAACTGCAATTACTGCACCATTCCAAATACCAAAGCACATGGATGATGACAATCGTCCTCGAGATATGATATCCCACGTTCTGTCCCTGATCCGCCGACGTCCAAGAGGTATGTCCACTTTTCCTGTTTTCTGCCCAACTGCGACCATCAATGGGCGTTCCCTTACCGTCTCTCCTTTTGCCGCTCAATGACCGCTCGGGAGCAGTCTATACCGTAGCCGTCGAGTCGCCGTCTCATCCACGTCCCGTCTACCCCCCGGGACCAAGCGCCCGAATACCTCGCGCGACCATAATTCCGCCAAACCAGTGTTGATCCTCTCAAACTTATCGTTGGCCTAATTCATACCCCCTACCGCAGATGTTTACCTGCCTTTACTTTACTCGACCACAACCCATCCGAACTCTGCCGTACGCACTTCCGAGGAGATGCGACACATAGGGATACTACCAGGAATGAATGACGGCACCACCTCCGTTGCCCAAGTAAATTAAGGAATGCCAACAATTGGTCCGAGCTGTCATCACTGACGATACGACACTCTTCCGGCGTGTCGCTTGTTCTGGCATGAGTGGTGTAAGTCCAAAATAGACGGTCATTTACCATTATCCAGGGGAGGTGTGAAACAGCGCAGAGACAGCGAAAAGGAATTAGATTACGCAGCATATTTTGATGCTGGTTCCACAAGACGTCATTCCAGTTCTAGCCTCCTATCCCCGCTTACTGGTCCTTCCGCAACTCGGCTGTTTGAATTTTGAGCACTGGAAAGGAGTGCTTTGTATGCTCAGTGTAAGGTCAGTGTAAGGCCCGTAGCGGAGATGGAGGGTCGAGCAAAGGGTATTTGGAAGAGAGCTACGTGTAGGTTCTAGAGGCAGCTAGTTGAATGTGAAGATTAGTATCTGGCCTCGAACTTTGGTTGGTGCTCAAGTTTTCTCTTAGAAGAAGACCCTAGAGGACTCAGTTATGCTTGCAAGACTTTGTAAACAGTTAAACTTAGGTCACGCTGGGAATAACATGAACGCATGCAAGACGGTCTAGAAATTCGGATTATCTAACTTCCACACAACACGAGCGATCTGATACCCTATACGACACCAGAGGCAGCCGGCAGAACTGCATCCTCGTCTCTGCCTATCATGATAGGTCAGTATCACATCCACACACTCCATCACAACATCCGATGACAATAACACGCACCCTCTAAAAACTTTTGCAAAAACGTGCGCTGTGGCCTCTCCTTCACCTTGAGAAGAATGCCCATCACATGGTCCGTCTGCTTCCAGCAATTAAGGGTCTCCTGGAGGTCCTGGCGGTTCTTGTGTATGAGGAGCTCGATCGCGCGTGAATTGGTAACGTGTCGGTTTGCTTCGAACTTTTGACGGATGCAGTGTCGGACGTAGGCAGGTGTGACGGGGATGGCGTACATGGAAACAATTTCGGGTGCCTGCATGCATTTCCTGGTGCGTCAGGAGAAGCGTTCGCACCAAGTCCTGGAGACTACTCACGGCGCGAACCCAGCCTCTGTAAAGATCAATAACACGCCTACGGGTCTCTTCTGAATTTCCAGACATGCGCGAGACCTGCGCGAGGCGGGACGGTATCGTCGTCATCTTGTCTTGTCTTAATCAATGTAGTGTCTCCGTCTTGAACCACTCCGGGCGGACTCGACAAAGGTCAAAGATTAGTAAGCAAACAAAAGAGTTTCTTAATATGGAGTTCTTATCTACCGCCCACCGCAACCCCGCTCGTCCTTGTTATTCTCTAGTGCATTCTCTTTGTCAATCATGGTCAGAGGAACAGGCAAGTAAACCAATCTTGAGCGTACATGTGCCCTCCCGGTCCAACAGAAATTTTATTTGCAGGAAAGTTCAAGACCAAGCGCGGTGGTGGTAGGAACTTTAGGTGGGCGCGTTTGTGACAACCACAAAACGGAACCGGATGTGCTGACGATGTGGATGGCACGTCAAGTCGGGACATGGTTCTTGATAATGACGGGGTAGCTGGACCAAGATCGTAATTGTGTTTTGCATTATCTGCGAGCGTTCCGATTTCTTTATCATTGCGTGCCAGGTCTCGTCGTAAGAACGCTCTCCAGGACGAAAACGATGAGGACGAGGACGAACAAGAAGAATCGGACGAGGAGGAGGGGGAAGGGGAAGGGGGAGAAGAGGAGGAAGAGGAGGAAGAGGACACAGCTGGACCAAGTGCCACAGAACCGGAACTGACGCGCACCGAACGACGCGAGCTCAAGAAAAAACAAGCGGTTCAGAAACAAGCCCAGAAACAAGTGATTGACGAAGATGACGAAGATGCGGATTTAATCAATCCCAATCACATCGAGAAGAAACTCAATATATCAGACCTGGGCTCCAGAGAGTTGACTCGGAAGGAAAGGTAGGTCTGGTGTCCCGATCAAGTTACTTTCTTCCTTCGTGTGCATCCGGAACGCATTGACTGTGAATGTGTCTTTAGGGAGGCGAAGGAGAAGCAAGAGGCGAAAGACCGTTATTGGAAGGTAAATGCGCACATTTGGCAATTTGAATAGTGTCTCATCCGATTGTGCAGCTTCATCTTGCTGGAAAGACAGATGAAGCAAAGTCAGATCTCGCTCGTCTGAAGAAAATCAGAGAAGAACGCGAGGCTGCGCAGGCCAGGCGCAAGGCGGAAGCGGAAGGTCTGTATCCCCGCCCTTTAACCATGTCTCCGAGCACTGACGAGCCACCGCTTCATACAGCTAAAGCAGCAGAAGTCGAGGCAAAGAAGGCAGCCATCAATGGCAAGCGTGGCTGATCCTCGATGATACTGAGTTGATGTATGCTTTATTATCACCCTTACGCTGAATTCTGTGGTTGTTCGAATTTGATCATGAGGTCTTGCATCTTACTTTACCTAAGTGGGGTGACGAGACAGGCTCGAGTTGGGCCCTCATTGTCGCCTTCCTGCCAGTTGCTGTGACATCGGACCGGCAATCAACTTGCGCTGTGCTCTGCACGCCTGTTGGGATCGTAGGCGTACATGGCACAACCTGGTATTGCAATTTGGGTGTATCGGCGACCGAACCTCCTCCACGCTGCCGGACTACATATAGGAAGGCCGGGCCAGTCAGATACTCGGAGGACGACCACTCATCACCATCAATAGCGAAATTCATCCCAATGTACCGTGTCCCCGTTAACTTCACTCTTCGAGTCATCACAGCGATCAATTATTTAATTAATTAGGGTGTCCCAAAAAATGGTAAGGTTACGTCAGCGGAGAACACGAGCGAAAAAAGTTGGACCAGCGTGGGAGAACATACAACACGTGTCACACGATGTACAAAAATGGAAATCGCGCGGTATCTCAGCCACAGAGCGGCAAGATAACAAAAATACATGTAGCGGACACAATAGAGCCACTCACACCAAGCCCTGACTGTCTCTGAAACTGCTCTGACTCTTGTCAGAACAGTGTCAGAAACCTCTCTGAAATCTCGGCTGAAAATAAAAAAAGTCGAAGTAAATACTCACCCCCTGGGAACCACACTTAACCCCCCAGCCTCACAGCCACTTCCCATTTTGGATAATCAGATGAATCATCACACATATCACGTGTGCATGCACCACATGGCTCCTAGGACTTTGTTGAACATAGTTGGGAGGCACAAAAAAGTGTATTGATACATACAAACAGTCATAATTACACATAGCAAGGGTCCGAAAAAGAGGTGGGAGGACCAGCCCAGAAACAGTGTCAAGGGAACATCAGACTCATCAAGTCGTCATCAGAAGTGTCTGATAGAAGGGTGGATATTAAACAGGATATGCAGCAGTAGGAGATGGGGGGAGTGCACATGTTGACTGAGAAGATCGTCCAATGACGACATGGCTCGGTAAAGTGCCATATGGTCCAGTAAACTGAGCTTGTAATCGATTTACAGCTGCAGTGACATCAGAGGGATATCCATCAGAAGGAAATATGCACTGGGATTGGCGATAGGAGGCGGGTAGGACCCCATCAGCTCTGTGACACTTCGTGGATAGTCGGTGTCCAGTTTAGTGGTGTTAGGGCTTGGGCCTGACAAAACCTGGGCCTGGGCTTCACCGGTGTGGTGGGCGCACCATCATGGTGCCCTGCTCCTGCTGTGCTCTCACCTGCATTGTTATTACCGGTGTGACAGATACACCGTCATGATACCCTCACCCATGTCGTTGTCATTGTGGTGGTGGGCATGCCATTGCATACCCTCACCCACGTTGTTGTTGCCGGCATGATGGACGCACCATCATGGTTAGTGCTGCTGCGGCCTGGCCCGGCTTAGGAGGCTCATGGCTTTTCAAAATCATGAGCTGGGCTTTGAGCCCCTAAAGCCCCCAAAGTTGGCCTGGCCCAGCTCAAAAGCCCTGGCTCAGGCCCAGGCTGTGGCTTGCCCAAGTACATAGTTACAAGAAAAGTATTGTAGTCAAGATGTACTTATTCATTGTCAAAAAACTTGCCATCCCACTCCTCCTCGCTCTCTTTAGCATCGTTATCGGAATCCATCTTGCTGTGCATCTCAGTGGTGAGCATAGGAGCCTCATGGATCAAGGTACCTGGTGCTTTTGTAGTGCACTTCAAGAATTGTAGGGCTTCAATGATGTCAGCCTTGAGGCAGTTGCAGTGCTTACTAATAGTTATTCCCACAGATGAAAATGCATGTTCTGACAATACAGAACTGGCCATGATAGGAAGATAGTCCTGTGCGAGTGATCCCCAGACAGGGTACCACACGGAATGTATTCCCCACCACTGGACGACAGTGGAATTGCCAAGGTGCTCCCAGGTGTTGAGGTAGTTGTGAAAACTCAACAGCCAAGGGTGCGCAGGATCATTGGAATGTTTTCCACCCTCATTAGGACCAGTCTTGTCCTCATCCTCACTGTTCGAGTTGCTTTCATCGTCAATATAGAACCCTAATAGGGCATTGAGTTTTGAGTTGCGTGTGGTGATCCGACGCTTGTGGTTTGTGGTCGGAGGCGCATCAGCTGTGCTAGGGCCATACATCATATAGTAGCGCTCCTTGTACTTAATGAAGTCAATCAGTGTGCTGGCTACCAAAAAAAAAGACCTACTATTTTTTCGGCATACTTATTGCTTTAGCAGTAGGCCCATTGCCCCAATTAGCATGGATGTGATCGAGTTTTTGTTGTGAATCAAGAACTAGAGAAGTAGGTCAGTATTACTAGGTACGAACAATGTGTTTCATCCCTGCTTACTCATCGCAATGATATGCGCGTCTGAGGTTGCCGTGCATGTGTAATAGTGGGATACCTTGTCGACCCCGGCCTCAAGTGCAGTGCTAAACTTCATAAACTTCTTGCTCTTCATGTGTGACAACCATGCCTTGTGTAGTGACTCCAAAGCCGGGAGGGCTGCATGTAGTGTGGGTCCCTGCTCTGTTGAGAATGCATGTTGGGCGTTCTCAGCAAACTAGTAATGAGTAATATGTTAGTGTGATCAAACATCTCAGAAACGACGTACCACCAGGAGAGTTAGAAGAGGAGGAACCTGAGCCCATTCCTCCTCTGACAACTGAAGGTTGAGGATCTTGAGGTGTTTGTCCAAATCATTCCCATGGTCTCTGAACGCAAGCTGTTTCACGAAAGTGTTGACGTCCTGCATTAACATGTGTCAGTATGAATACATGAATGTAGCTAAATACACTTACCTTCTTCATTTCTAATGTGCGACTGACCATCGGACTTTCATATTGAGTATAAGTTGTAGCGGGGGTGAGCATGTCTGGATGGTCTTGAATAGTTGTTTGCGTTGTGCTGAGGAGCATGCCTGAGGGGGTGAAGCTATCAGTGTTTAATGACTTCAGTGATATGAGCAGAGATGTGCCACTTACCTTCACAGTGATTGCACAGATAAGGCCGATGGAGTCTCGATCCTTCCCATTGCTTGAGATGACAATGTTGGTCTCAGGCACAGAGGGGTTGTAATGCTTGGACTTGCTGTACGTTGTGAGAAATGCCTGTGTGGCAAGATTGATGACATGCACCATATAACTGTGATGGATGAATAAAACACCTGAGTCAAGACTGGACAGTGACAAAGACTTACCGCAACCATCACCTTGTCCCATCAAATGGTTTTCCTGTTTTGGATGTAAGAAGATGCCCAAATTTGTCCATCATCATGTTATTGTTGCTCATGTTATTGCAAGTGACATATGTGATCTAATAGATTGCCAGTCAATACCAGTAGACTTTGACATGGACATATATATGTACCTTATGTGATATACCTAAGTGTTTAACTGCTTTATACAGTGCCTGCCCAAGGTGAACCCCATTATATGCATTATTAAGCTGGACAAATGCAATCAGTCCAGTTTGGAGCACCCATATGTGAGGCACATCTTCAATCCAAGACACAGTGACAGCAAAGTATCCATCACAGTTGGAAGCCTGCCATGCATCACATGTGAGGCTAATTTGTCCTTGAATAACCTTGCTCTATCATGTATTGTGTGAGTGTGAGAGAACACTGCTGCACATCTAGCACGTACTGACAATTTTTTCTTGAGTGAGAGAAAATTGAGCTTGAATTTTTTGATGATTAGTTCACATACTGTGGTGTGACGGGGAAGTTTGATCTTGTCAGGAGCACGTGAGGCAATGTCTTGAATGAATTTGGCTCACCTGATCCATTGCAACAAGCCACTCAACAGCGGCATCATGAAACATAGATTCTGAATATCGGATGATTGTATCCATGGGCACAAGATGGTTGTCAAGGGAAGGTTGGCAACTGATGCCGGCACTAGATGATGTTGCTTGTTGGCATGCTTCTTCATTGTGGCGACTCTTGGTATCAATAGGCAACATAGATAAGAAGCTGTTACCAGCAGCCCACTGTCGATATTTTTCCTGGTGGGCTGCTTGCTGGTGCCACCACAACGTGGTGGCTTCATTGGTGATCGCTACATGTTTTTTTAGCTGTTCACTGATATAATAAATGAAAATCTGTCAAAAAAAAAAAAGGGAGACCATACTAGCAAGAATTGCAATCTCAATATTTCTTGCTGTCCTTGAGATATGGAGCTGAGAAGAGCGCATCAATGTCTTGGGTGTGCTTGGCACGTCCCCTTTTGGTCAGCTCATCTACATCAATGACAGTAACATCTTTAAGTAGGCCATCTGACCTGGTTTGCCCATCTGGCATGCTAGCAGCACAATTACTGGCATCTTTTTGAGTCCTGGGTCCTGAGAAAATATCTTTTGAGAGGATGCTCGAAATTAAATAACTACTCACTTACCTTTTTTCTTTTTGGGTGGGCACTCAGCCTCGGATTCGGTGGAGGATGCTTCAGCACTCGGGACTTTGTGTTTCGCACTGGGAGCGTTGCCAGCAGGAGGTGGCCACGTTGCTTCCTGTGCCTTCCGATGTGAGGATAGCTCCAAATTGGCTGCATTGTCAGCATATGTCATATGGGTAGATGGTGCAGCTGTATGTTTGAGCTGGTGAGGCTGTTCCTCGGCATCGGACATACTACTGGTAGAAGGAAATAAGCGATTGGTTAGGATTGGTGGAGAAAATGAAACTTAAAGAAAGTTTTCATACAAACAAACCATTTATAGGCATTGGCTGACCATTTATAGGCATTGGCTGTTGCTGATTCCCCAATCTGACAGTCGTTCTCACAGCTTCAGGGCTTCTGGGGCCTGGCATGCCCTGGCTCATGGCTTCTCAAATTCTCAGGCTGGGCCCCAAGCCCTCCCAAGCCCCTGACATGGCCCAGCCTGGCCAGGCTTTTTAGGGCCAGGCTTAGCCAGCTGAGGGCTTTCGGGCCGGGCTGCGGCAGCACTAGTCACGGTACCCTGCTCATGCCCACATTGTTGTCACCAGTGTGGCGGACACACTGTCATGGTGCCCTTGCCCACATCATTGTCATTGTGGTGGTGAGTGCTGTTATAATTACTTAGTTTTCCTTGGACTATGACAAGAACAGATTACATAATCTCGGACTTTAGTTCAGCAGACTTTATGTATTGCACCTCAGTCCAGTACTTTATACTTGAGACTGAGGTGAGACTCTCTACTTAGAATTACTATGTAGCTCCAACTAATCATCCTACCTACAGTCCATACTGTTCTCACACCAGGTTGGTAGATAATACATTCAGTCCAGTACTTTATACTTGAGACTGAGTTCATACTGTTCTCATACTAGCTCACCCAAAGGACTTCTTTTCAAAAGGTTATGAGCCCCATGCTCCCTTGAAACAGAAGATACCTACTTAAGTATGGCTTCACCAACTGCCTCCTCCATCTCGTCAGCCCCCCACTCATCTATGGCCAGCTCCAGTAAATCAGCACAACCCTCCAGTCGCTTATATGACATCCCATCCCTTGAAAACGATGGTACCAACTATCAAATGTGGAAGTACCGCATTGAGATGATCCTCGACGTCCGAGGACTAATTGGGATTGTAAATGGCACTGAAAAACAGCCCAAGAAAAGTGACCCACTTGCATTTGCAGAATGGGAAAGCCACGACAAGGAGGCCTGTGCACAAATAACCCTCACACTGAAAGATAAACCATTGAGTGGAATAATCTACTCAATGACAGCTGAGGAGATTTGGAAAAAGTTAAAGGAGCACTATGAAGGAAAGGGGCAGCAAACAGTTGCATACCTCATAGACAAGCTATTCTGTGGAATGCTCTTTGACACCTCCAAGATGGAACCGCAATTGAACACAATGTGGCAAAAGGCCTATGTCCTAAAGTCTCTTGGTCAAACACTCAATGACTCGCTTGTAGCCATAGCCATCGTCATATCACTCCCATTGTCATACTCAACCCTTTGAACCATCCTAATGTTGACTGTTGACAAGCTCTCAACAGACTCTGTAATTGCCCAAATCCTCATTGAGGAGAAATCCCAAAAAAAGACCCAATTAGCCTTACTGGCTAAGGGCCTAACAAAGGATAAGGCAAAAGACAAAGCTAAGGAGAAGTTGAAGGAGAAGTTGAAGGAAAAGAGGACGAAAAAGAAGTGCAAGCATTGTGACAAGTTCCATTGTGGCGAGTGCCTTAAGAAGTTGGCCAAAGAAGCTATAAAAGGCACTATGTCCACTTTGAGCAGTGAGAAGGATAAATTGAGAAATCCGAAGGACAAACCTGAGCTCACAGTCAAAATTGCCAACACCGGTTACCATGAACATGAAACGCTGCAGTTATTAATGGCCCTAGGGAAGAACAAGGATGTCTGCACCTCCTTTGACTGGATAGTCGATTCAGGTGCCTCTGCTAACATAACATGTCAGCAGACATGGTTTATGTCCTTCCAAACCCTTGTACCTCCACAACCCGTGAGAATCGGCAACAGTTGAATGATATCTGCAATTGGGATAGGACAAGTCTGTGTAGAGGTGGACATAGGAGAAGGAAATACTTGCGAGACCATTCTCCAGGACATTTACTACATTCCTGAACTTGATGGCAACCTACTGTCAGTGTCCTGCCTTGCCAGCAAAGGGTTCCAAGTATCCTTTGGGGAGAACTCATGTCATATCTCCAAAAATGGATCTATCACTGCCATAGCATGAAAGGAAAACTCATTATACATTCTGCATGCCACCCCTTGCACAGCTGAAATGGCACAGATAGCCTATGGCCCTATGCCAGTGATCAATCCAGATAAGCTGCTCCATATGTCTATAGCAAAAACATCAATTGCCAAGGCCTCGCTTGAAATCTAGCACCAATGACTGGGTCACACAAATTTCCAGTCCATCGTAAAGCTACAACGAAAGTCCATGGTCAATGGAATGCAGATAATGGGCAAATTAATGAAAGGAGCATCTTGCACTCCCTGCCTGGAGGGAAAACAAATCTGCAAGGCAATACCTAGCCAATCGAGTGTTGAGAATCCCCATGTTCTGCACCGCACCTACACCGATGTCTGCAGACCAATGAAGACCAAGACCTGAGCGGGCCATCAGTATTTCATGACCTTCATCGATGGACACTCCCATCATGTTGTGGTAAAGCTATTAAAATCAAAGGACGAAACATTCGAAGAAATGAAAGCTTACCTTGAACGTGCGGAGATTGTGACTGGCGAGTGAGTGAATCTAATTTGATCAGACAGCGGCTGCAAATATGGGTCCAAGGAGTTCGAGATGTACCTTAAAGAAAAGGGCATCCACCACGAAAAGACCAACACCTACACACCACAGGAAAATGGTGTCAGCAAACGGATGAACAAAACCCTAGTGGAAAGCACACGTGCAATGTTATGCGATGTGGACTTACCTGACATGTATTGGGGAAATGCCATGCTCCACGCCACACACATCTTGAATAGATTGCCGACCCATTCGACACCAGGTGATGTCACACCATATGAGAGGTTCACTGGAAATAAACTGTCAGTCACTCACCTGCAGGTATTTGGCTGCAAGGTACATATACACGTGCCAGACAAAAAACAGCAGAAACTAGATGTGAAATCCATTGAGTGCATGCACATTGGGTATGTCAAGAACAAGAGGGCTTATCTCTGTCTGGATTGTGCTACCGGCTGTGTTCTTGAATCCAGGGATGTCATATTCGATGAGACTGATGAAAACAGCCCGAATCAGGTAACCGTCAATGTCAGTGCTCAATCTGAAAATGCGAAACAGAACGTACTTTTACAGGACATAATTGGCTGAGCGGATGAGCAAGTGGGTGTTTCTCCCAAAATGGATACTCCATCTGATGTTAGCACATGGGAATCAGATGAATCAGAAATGGGAAGTGAAGATGAGGTTGAGTGCACCTTGAGTGATGTGAAAAATGCCTCAGCACACCTGAAACTGGCCCCTTCCAATGAAATCACATCACCCGCTGAAACAGGTCAAATGAGTGCTAAGGGAAACATTCAGAGGCCACAGACACATGCAAACACTCACCGCAGATCATCAGTGAAACCGCTGACACAAACGCATGGTCCACCAACACCATACCCACACCTGATACCCCCACTGGAAGTAAGACGGTCCAACTGCCAGTGCAGGGAACTGATCCGCAATGATGATGACTGCTATTTCGTGAACTCATATGAGCAATCTACCACAGGAGGGAATGAAGAAGAAAAAAACCCACCTAAGGAGAGGGAAAGAGGTGAAGGTATGAGAGGTGATAGTGAGGCAATAAGGGTTGAGGGGAGCGATGACCATGAGAATCTGGTCAATGAGTGCACATATTGGGTGGACATGGGAACGGACAATGAACCTCACACTTATAACAAGGCAATAAGTTGTTCAGACTCCCACCTTTGGCTGAAAGCGATGGAGGATGAGCTCAATCAATTCAAAAAGATTGGGCTATATGAGGAAGTCAAACAACCGCAAAATCATAAGGTTGTCAGGTCAAAATGGGTCTTTAAGATCAAATGTGGCCCAAGCAGTTAGATTGAGAAATACAAGGCGGGACTCATAGTGCAAGGTTTCAGCCAAGTCCACAGAGTTGATTACACTGACACGTTCACTCCAGTGATGAAGTTTGTAACAATCTGCGTGCTACTCACCCTAGCGGCCAAGTACAATTTTGAAATCCATCAAATGGATATAAAATCAGCCTTCCTCAATAGAAAAATCGACAAGGAGATTTATTTAGAGCCTCTGCCTGGTTTCTGTTTCTTCAACTCCATCATGTGGTGCTTACTCCATGCACTGTATGGCCTGAAGCAAGCCAGTAAAGCATGGTATGCATGTTTGCGTGCTGTCTTCAAATCACTTGGTTTCACTCACAGCAATGCTAACCACAGTGTATTCTACAAAGTGGAGAATGGCATCCTAATCATTGTTGCAGTCTATGTTGATGACAAAATGATCCTGTCAAAGGATAAAGGTGCCATTCTATGCCTCAAGGAGCAGTTTGCGCAAGAATATGATATGACTGACCTTGGAGAAGCATGCTGGATCCTTGGAATGGAAATCATCTGTGACCATGACAAGGGAACCATTGAGCTATCCCAACATCAATACATCAACTCGATACTCTAGCATTTTGACATGGAAAACTCACGCCCTGTAGTTACACTGCTCAACCCACATGTAAAACTGCCCAAGCTAAAGAAGGCCAAGCGGACGTTAAGGAGTATCAGAGCGCTCTTGGATCACTGATGTATGCGATGATGGCCACCTGACCTGACCTCACTCACACAGTTGGCATTTTGAGCAAGCATGCAAGTACCCCAGGTCATGTGCACGTCACTGTGCTCAAATGAGTCTACCATTACCTATGCAAGACAGCTGACACTTCACTTGTGTTCCGGAGAGATATGGGAGAGGAGTTATTTGGGTATATGGACGCAGATTGGGCTGCAGATCAGACTGACTGCAGGTCAATAAATGGGTACACATTCATCCTAGCTAGAGCAGCCATTAGCTGGCAGTCGAAAAAACAATCAACTGTCACCCTCTCAACCACAGAGGCTGAGTATGTGGCTTTTAAAGCAGTACTAAAAGGAATGGACTCAGGCTTCTGACAAAGAAGACTGAGTTGCTAACTAACCTAAAAGGAATGGACTACAGAGGAGTTAAGTATATGAAGAGATAATAAGGAATGTAATGTATCTCACCTCAGGCTTCTGACAAAGAAGACTGAGGTGGGAGAAAACTCAACCTGCAACTAAAACAAGTGTGATTAGGTAAGATGTCACCGTTGGGGAAAATAGGAAGTCCAAAAGGTGCTAAGGTAAATAGGGGTCTACAATAACAGTGGCTACCACTACTGCTACCAAGGAAGCTGTGTGGATATGTCTACTACTCAGTGAACTTGACAGCCTCTCGCCTGAAGGCACAAAACTACTAGTTGACAACCAATCAGCTATAGCCTTGGCAAAGAATGCCATGTTCCATGAGCGGACGAAACACATCACTATCTGACATCACTTCATTCGTGAAAAGTTAGACGTGGGTGAGAT
>JBBPMH010000574.1:0-21903 GCA_038090235.1 Pulveroboletus ravenelii
GCCGTACATACCCCCTGGGCAGGGTTAACAACCCCAGGCCCAAAAGTGATGAAAGCAGCGGGTACCCACCAGGTCCATAAAAGTTACGCCCTGCAGTGACATCAAAGACGATGCCGTTTATTGAGAGCAAAATCCTTCCACCGTCATTACCATCAAAGGGTTCCAGGGTCTTTGGAGTGTATGTCTGAAACATGACCGTACGCGGATGGGATTTAGGCATCCATGAATAGCCCTTCCTGAACTCGTGTGGGACGACTTTCGGATTTGAGATAGGGGGGAAGACGATTCGTTGGACAGAATAGAGTATATAAACGAGAAGTGCTGTGTTCACAGGTGTACCAAAGTCGAGCGAGAGCGCCATGGCGTCGATGAGATGGGCGTCGTGGTTGGCGGTCAAGAGTCTGGTACGCCCGACTCAGCGTGTCTTTGTCAGCATCACCTTGCTTGGTGAGGTCATGTCTCAAGATCTTATAACATTTCCTCTGGCCCCGAAGGCCTTAACCTTGCACAAATGGCCATAGCCGCCATCACCACCTGCAAAGAAACTCACCCTACCCTCTGGAGGTCCATCCAGCACCCGGACATCCGACGACCAATACAAACCTTCCTATACTGCGCCATGCATAACTCCCTCAGAATCGGCGCCTTCTAGTCCGACATCCCCACCCACCAAGACCGCGCCTCATGACCACTCGGTGGCTGGGCAAAGTCAACGCTTGACTGGACCTTGACCACCATCTCACGACACCGTGAAACTGCCTCACCCTACCAACCCACATACATCACCACCAGATCCTGGGGGCTTGTTGCAATACCTACTATAGTTACTGTTATACCATGTTGCAAGTCTAACTACAATGTAGTTACACAGCAAATGCTTGTGAGATGTTGTAGTATTTGCTGGTCCCCCATGACTCATCTTGCAAGAATCTGTTGTAGGATTAGCATCCACTGCCTCTGTAGAGTCCCCAGACTCCCTCTCATTGTCTTGCAAAATAGAGTACTACTACATATCTTGCAAGAATTTTGTCCACTGCTGCCACCTCTGTAAGTCAGTCCTTCATGATCTTCCCTGGCTCCCTGTCATCTTGCAACATAGACTAGCACTGCCATGCATTTTGCAATACCTTCATTGACAAAGCCTCAGATATCCTGCCCAAATATCTTGCAAGAGTTCTGTCCAGCCTGCTGTTGCTGCTGCCTCTTGCAACCCACTCCCCCAATGTCTTGCAATACTTTGTCAATGCACCCTCCATCCCTCCCACAATGGCATCTTGCAAAACATCTGCCTGCTACTGCCTCTACTCTGCTCTCCCACTGTCTTGCACATCTTGCAAGTGTTCCAACTGCTACCTGTATCTGCTATCACTGCTCTTGATTCTTTCCCTGAGATCTCACTAAATATGTATGTTCTGCTTCCCTCTTTTGCAAGTGATGTTGTATGACACATCTATGTTTTGCAGTTTCCCCCCATGCTGACTGCCAGTGTTAAGGACATCCTTTCCTCCATTGCACTCACTGTTTGTATGATCCCAAGGCTCTGATATTGCACATTTGTCACTAACTATTTGCAGCACTTATCCAGTGTCCAATGATGACTCAACCTTGCAATACTCCCTCTGATTGCTTTGCCACAGTTGCCTGCTTGTGCAACACTATTTGTATGTATGACCTTGAGTCAGACTTGCAACATCCCTGCTCACCTTTTCATACCTCTGATATCTCTGGCCTATGCCAGTGAGTAATAGCACAGATAGGAGCTACCTGCACAGATTATGGGTATGGACTCTGTGGAAATGGGTGTACTAGTATGTGAATTAAGAGGACAATTGAGTAATCAAATAGGATCAAATCCTGTATAGAACAACATATGTATGTGAATTATAGAATCTAGATACCACTACTGGACATTAACATACTTGAAAGCATATCATTTGCAATACTATTCTCCATCCCAGGTTCAATGTACCTTTGTGTATCTCACCATAAGTGAGTAAAGTGCTTCTCCAAGTTGTGCCTTAGTGCTGCTTGTCATAAAGCATATGCCTTCAGTCCCTCCTTGAGTGCCAGATCATCTGTCACAAACAATACTTGTCTTTCTAACCACCAGGTTTCCTGCCAATGGAGGAACTGTAAGACCTGGCACTACTCCTCCACCAACAGCTCCACCTCCTCTGCCCATCTATGTATCTGAGCATGGGTCTTGCACCATTCAGAATGGATTGCTGAGACCCAAAGTCAGCTGAAAACTGTCCATGTAGGGTTGTATGACTACCTTCCTGTAGTTCTTCATCCCTGTCCCCCCCAATAATCCTTTTGCCATACTCACTCACTAACCAGATCCAAGAGAGCTGTCTACATCCCTCACTTGAGTGGTCTTCAGTTCTAGCTGTCATAGAATGTATGTTGTCATTTTTGAGGAAGTGGAGAGTATTTTGCCATTCTGTCTTGCCAAGGAGTTGTGATAGTGCTATCAAAGCACTGTAAGAGGTTCAATATTTGGTGGTGCTTGCATTGACCTTTGCATTGACAGACTTAAGAGAGTTTTGAGCCTGAGTATTGACACCTTGTTCTCACAGAAACCTATCTTTAAAGTGTAACATATATGAATGAGACTGTAAGGCCTGGTGAAGATCCTCAAGGGCATTGTGGGTCTGACCTATTTGAAGTTGCCACTTGATTTCCTGTAAATTGTTGTCACATGGTATCTGGCATCTGAGGGCAGAGAGTAGCAAAAGAAGAAAAAATTTTGCTTGTTGGACATTTCCATGATCATTTATAAGCTTGGCCTATAAAGACATGACACATGGAATGTACAGGATCTGGACATTCCCCTAAGCTTCAATGCATCTCATTAATGCATTGCTCTATTGCTGGAGGTTTGCTTTCTGTTGGTTGGTTGCATATGAACCAAGGTTTTCAACTTCATGTTGAAAACAGTGTCTTAATACATCATAATTGGAAGGATACTGATAAAATATCTGGGCTACTCACTGCTGCTCCAAGTTGATCCCAGTGCTGATGAGGATGCTTGGAGAGATGTCAGAATGGATAGGAAAAATATTTGGTTCATCACTGAGATGCTAGGCATCTTCTTTGGCCAGCTGTAGATGTATACCTATTTGAGTAACAACTAACCCATAATATAGAATGGTACATTTAGTATGACATGGTATTGTGCAACATGATGTGGTATGTACCATTAGACTTGACCTCAAATGGGTTTCATCTGGATATTGTTATGTTTCACTGTTATCTTGACTTGTTTCCATCATTTGTCATTGGACTTTACTCTCCTTGTCTGATTCTCTCATATCGGGCTTGTAGCTCCACACTTAGTCACTGAGTTCTTTTTGCTATTCGTCATCTTACTCATATGCTTACCGATCTATGTTTTCCACTTGTTGTCCTTGTTTTTACTTGTCATCTTCCAACGTACTATAAAAGCCCACTTGTAGGTCTACTTGTTCTTCAGCTTAGACCTACTTGGCAATCTATTTGCTTCTCTCTGTGTGTCCTCACTCCACACTCGACTGAGCGCTCCACTCTTGCCTTACTCTCCTTGCTAGCAAGTCGCTAGGCAAGACCCTTGACCTTGAACCATCGTCGACTAGTTGTCGAATGAACCCTTGACCCTGCTCTTTGCAGGCTACATCCCTTGTCCTCATCTTGCTGTAGCCATTAGCTGACAACATCCCTTGTCCTTGTTCCTTAGCCGAGTCCATGCCTTGACCCTTTGGGATTAAGTGTAACAAAAGGTCTAAGCTCTACAGTCACGGCTAGCACTGCCTAAGCCACCAACATTTCCTCCAACTGCCTACCTCAATGTCCCTCGTCGTCACAGCAACCCCAGTTGCCACAAGCACCCCAACCCCATCAACCCTCGTTCTTTGATAACCTTCTTGGACCAGCCCGAGAAACCACTAGAGACACCGACGACTCCAACCCTGACCCACAACCAAGCAAAGAATGCCGTTCGCCGTCCCCTGATGTTCCCATCTCCTCTGTTGCTGAACAACAGGAGGATACCAACCTCGCCCAATGTCTCTCAGCCGGGCTCTCCCTTCTAAGAGAACCAACTCCCCCATCTCCAACTCCAACTACCTAGCAACCAGTCTACCCTCACCTAGAAACCGAGGAGCTATGTCGACAAAGAGATGAGTGGCAAGCTAGGAAAGGACAACCACCCTGAAGACTGCCAACCCCACCACCGTTCCCTTGCCCATCATCTCCAATGTCAAATAAACCTACCGAACTATGCCTCTCTAAACCAGAGGAATTTGACGGGACATACGCCAAGGCAATCCCATGGCTTAACTCTGTTGACATCTACCTGATGATCAACAAAGAGATCTACAACAATGACAACAAACGAATCGCCTTTGCCCTTTCCTTCATGACCAAGGGATCGGCCTCAATCTGGGCAAACACATTCCGAACCAAGGTCCTGGCCAATGGGAAATTTGGGACCTGGGTTGAGTTTGTAGTAGATTTCAAAGCCATGTTCGAACACGAAGACACTAAGGCCCAGGCCATCCACTGGATGATATGCACCAGAATTCAGAAAACTGAAGATCTTAATGCCTACATCACTGAGTTCAAAAACCAAGTAGCTGTTAGTGGAGTAACCGAGGAGGATGTCCTCATCTCCTTCTTCGCAGAAGGTCTCCCAGAAGCAGTCTGCCAGCGAATCTTCACTATGGACTTCCTCCCAGAGAAAATAGAATCTTGGTACACCAAGGCTGTACACTTTGTTACCCACTGGGAGCAAGCCGAAGCCTTTAATTCTGGGAGTCGAACCAAGTTCACCTACTTCTCCCAGGGAAAAACTGCCACCCCAGCCTGAGACCCAGATGCCATGGATGTAGACATCGTCCGAGTAGGCAAACTAACTCCTACTGAAAGGAAGCGATGCTTTGAAAAGAAACTCTGTTTCTGCTACCATCAACCAGGACATATGTCCAACAAATGCCTGACGTTCTCTAGCAACAAGAACTCCCCCCAACCTCGTCAAGTAAAAAGGGTGAAAACTGATGACCTCCCTAAACTCCAGGAGATCGAAGATGAGGAAGAGGAGAAAGGGGAGAACGTGAAAAGAGTAATGTTTGGAAGCTGGGACTCATCTTTTTAGAAGGAGAAGTTCCCCTAACACAAACTTCTCCTGACGCTCATATATTAGTAGCAAGAAAATCAAAAGCAATCATTCTCCCTATCATTCTTGCGCCTAAAACAAAAGATGTTAGCACCTGCGCCATCCTTGACTCTGGAGCAAGTTGCTCTTGCATCAACTGGGAATTCGCCAAGAAACACTGACTCCTGATGACCCAACTCTGTTGACCTATCCCAGTACAAAATGCTGACTCAACCCCAAACAAATGTGGAGAGATAAAGTTTACCATTACTCTAGATTTCCATCTGGCCAACCTCTGCTACTCCAAAGAGTTTAGCGTAATGCATCTCAGCAACACCCCAGTAATACTAGGAATGACCTGGCTGAAGATAGCCAACCCCGCCATCGACTGGCTGACATATACCCTATCTCTCCCAATCTCTGAGTCCCTACCAGAAAATGGACCTAGAGGGTCCTCCCAAGGGATAACCAGTCCAGTGTTGGACAAATGGCTCATGGAACACACCACTCAAAAGAAACCTCATCCCGACTCTCACCAAATATGACACATTGACACTGACGAGAAATGGGATGAAGATCTCTATGTTTACCTGGATTACAATAATGGTGGATGGTTTCCCACTCATTCCGAATGGAAGACCTGGGAAGAGTCAGAAATGATCAGGAAACTCACCATGGCGACTGACCTCACCATTCACACACTCCCTGAAAAGAAAACCACGGTCCTCCTCTCTGAATTCACCGACTTTGCATTGGTATTTGCCAAAGAGTCCGCCAACCATCTCCCTCTGTCCCGACCATACAACCACCCCATCAAGTTGGATGAAATCTTCAAACCAAAATCTGCCAAACTCTACTCCCTCACCGAAGAAGAAAAGAAGGCCACTGAGGATTTCCTAGAGGAAAACCTTTGTTCTGGTAAAATCCGCCTGTTGAAATCCCCCCAATTCTCCCCTTTCTTTTTTGTTAAAAAGAAAGATGGGAAACTCTGTCCCTGCCAAGACTACCAGTACTTGAACCAACATACTGTCCATGACACTTACCCCCTCCCCCTCATCTCCAACCTCATAGATCATCTATAGGGGGCTAACGTATTCACCAAGTTCGACGTTCGCTAGGGCTACAACAACATTTGCATCAAAGAGTCTGATTGCTGGAAAGTGGCCTTTGTCACACATAAAGGACTCTTCAAACCAACTGTAATGTTCTTTGGTCTTACCAACTCCCCTGCCACCTTCCAACGGTTCATGAATGACTTGTTCCATGACCTCATCACTGAAGGCTGGCTTGTTATCTATATGGATGACCTTCTCATCTTCTCTCCTGACAAGAAAACCCACATTGAACGAACTTGCTGCGTTCTCAAACACATGGAGGAACTTGATCTCCACCTAAAACTTGAAAAATGTGAATTCACCACAGACCAAGTGGAATACCTTGGCATGGTGGTCAAACCCGGCAAACTGGCCATGGATCCTGTAAAGCTGGCAGGCATTGCGGAATGGCCCACCCCCACCAAAGTAAAGGATGTCTGCTCCTTCCTTGGCTTCGCCAACTTCTACTGACGATTCATTCCCAACTACTCCACTGTCGCCCGACCCTTTCTTGATCTCACAAAGAAGGATCACCCCTGGGCTTGGTCGGCTGACTGTGAAGCCACCTTTGGTGCCCTCAAGGCCGCCTTCCTCACCAAGCCCATTCTCCAACTACCTGATCCCACCAAACCTTTTGCCATTTCCACCAATGCTTCTAAATGGGCAACCAGTGGAATTCTTCTTCAACCAGATGGTAACAGCAATCTGAAACCCTATGCATACTTGTTGCAGTCTCTCTCCTCCATAGAACAAAACTATGGCATCTATGACTGAGAACTGCTTGTGGTTATCTGAGCTCTCAAAACCTGGCGCCACCATCTTCACAGTTCTGCCTTCCCCATCAATGTCCTCACTAACCATAAGAACCTAACCTACTTCCATGCACTGCATAAACTCAACTGCTGCCAGGCTTGTTGGCTACTTGATCTCGCTGACTTTGATTTTAAGTTCACCCACATTCTGGGTTCCTCCCTTGCTGCTCCCAATGCTCTCTCTCGCCGCCCTGATCACATTCATGGTGATGACAATGACAATGTTGATGTTACCCTACTTCCCGCCGACCTCTTTATCCATCTGATCGACGCTGACCTCTTGGACAAGGTAACGCACTCCTCTGCCACCAATCCTCTCATTCTCGATGCTCTTCACGTGCTCAAGGGCGCTGTCCCTTCCTAGTTCCACTCCCGTCTCTCTGACTGGCAATTCGACACTGGGATTCTTATCTACCAGGGGCGCGTCTACCTGCCTGAACCCCTCCGTCACGACACCATCTCCCATTGCCACAATCACCCTTCTGCTGGCCACCCGGGATTCCTGAAAACCCACCAGCTTGTCTCTTGTGATTACTGGTGGCTGGGCCTCGCCTCTTTCATTCACAATTATGTCCAAGGCTGCGCACTGTGCCAGCAGCATAAGGTCAACACCTATCCCACTGTTGCCCCCCTCACTCCCATCCAGTCCTCCTGCACTCGCCCCTTTCAACAACTCTCCTGTGACCTAATCACGGATCTCCCGCTTTCTGGGAGCTTCGATAGTCTCTTGGTCGTGGTTGACCATGGGCTTACTAAGGGGGTGATTTTGTGCCCAACTAAGAAATCCATCACCGCTGAAGGAATCGCCCACCTGTTCTTTCATAAGGTATACACCAGATCTGGCCTTTATGACAAAATTATATCAGATCAAGGTCCCCAATTCGTCTTGGAATTTGCCAAATCCCTAGCATCTCTCCTCAGATACTCCCTTGCCCTCTTCACTGCCTACCACCCCCAAACTGATGGAGAAACCGAAAGGGTCAACCAAGAAGTCGAAATGTACCTTTGGGTTTTCTGCCATGATAACCCAACCAATTGGGCAAAGCATATCCTGATGGCAGAATTCGCTCACAACCACCACCCCCACTCAGTCACTGGCTAATCGCCATTCTATCTCATAATGGGAGATGAGCCAAAACCTCTCCCCACAATCATCTCTGAAATGAACCTTCCTGCTGTTGAATCATGACTCAAAGTCTTATTGCACATGAGAAACAAAGCCTTGGCAGCATATGAGCTAGCTCGCCAAGTGATGAAATCTAGAAACACACAAGGTTTCAACCCATGGAAGTGAGGAGATAAGGTATGGCTGGAAGCCCGGAACTTAAAGCATTCCCTCACCAGCCCTAAATTTACCCCAAAATGAGAAGGACCCTTCATTATTATGAAAGTCTTATCACCTATCTCCTATGAACTCCAACTCCCTTCCACATGGAAAATCCACCCCATATTCCATGCTTCTCTCTTATCATCCTATTGCAAAAACAATGTACACGAATGGAACTTCCCCGCTCCACCACTGGACTTAATAGAAGGGGAAGAAGAATATGAAGTTGAGAAGATTGTACATTATCATGGAGCTCTGTCCCATCAGCAATATCTCATCCGATGGAAAGGTTGCTTAGCAGAAGAAGACTTATGGGTTTCAGAGTCAGAAATGAACAACACCCCACTCGTCCTAAAGGCATATAAACACCTCCACCCCAAGCTCTTCCCCCATCCCATCTCCCATTCAATCCGCTACATGTCTACCTTTGATACCTCCTCTTGCCCCTCTCACTGCTATCAAGACTCAAACTCAAGCGAAGAGCTCAAGGAAGAGAGGAAAGGAAAAGGATGAGATTCCAAATGTGCAGAACTATCTACAACACAAGGGGCCTTATATACCCGTATCTTACCCTATACCCTGATAAGGTGAGTATGTGAAGAAAGGAAGAAATGAGATAGTGATCAAGTGAAATAGAGAAAAGAGAAAGGAAATGAGATTGTGACTATGTGAAATAGAGAGGGAAGATTGTGATATATGGTAAGGTGTGAAATGATAAAATGGTGTTGTGACATTACCCCCCTTTTAAGGCTGATCCTCCAGAGCAGCTGGAGGAAGTTCAAAGCAAGAGATGGGAAATTTTACAAGAGAGGTGGCAAAAGATTTGAAGTTAGGAGTCAGGAATAGGGGAGCCTTATAAAGGCAAGTGTTGCAATCACATAACAATTCATCAACCGTGCGAATAGCAAGAGGGTTTTCTTTTTGGAAGTTATGAAGGGCGGTTTGAGTATTTTTTAGGTGCTCTTTGGGTTCCCAGGTTCTTTCTTCCTGAGGATAACCTTTCCAATGTATAAGATATTCAGTTTTCCCCCACCTTTTTCAGGAGTCTACAATTTTCTCAACCTCATATTCTTCTTTTTGTTCAATGACGGTTGGGGGTGGAGGAGTCAAAATCTGTTGAGATGGGAATTTTCCCTGGTGATACAGCCATAGATATGAGATATGGAATACTGGATGAATACCCCTCCAGATTTGGGGGATGTCCAGTTCATAAGCCGAAGGTCCTACTTTTCTTTTTACTTTAAAAGGACCATATCGCTTTTCCTCTAATTTCTTGGTAGGCCAATCTGAGCAGATATGTTTCCCATCTAGAAGTACTAGATCTCCTTCTTTATACTCAGGAGTTGGTCGGACATGTTTGTCGTAGGTCTTCTTCATCTGAGTAGCTGCTTTTTCCAAGGCTTATTTCACCTTCTCCTGCGCTTCTTTCATCCTTGACACAAACTCTGAGGCTTCTTCATTAGAAACCTTCCTCCATGTATCTCCAGCTATATGGGGTTGTTGTCCATAGTTCAATAGGAATGGAGAAAAGCCTGTAGCTGAGGAGACATTTTGGTTGTGAGCGAATTTGGCAATAGGCAGCTAGTCTGTCCAATTGTTTTGTTTGTGGTTGATGTATAGGCGAAGATATATTTCCACCTTGCTATTTATTCGCTCTGATTGTCCATCTGTTTGTGGATGATAGGCCGTGGAGGGATTTCCTTGGATTTTTAACAGGGCGTATAAGTCTGTCATGAACTTTGAGACAAACTGAGGTCCTCTGTCAGATATGACCTTTTTAGGGGTTCTGTGTAATTTGAATATGTGATCCTGAAAGACCATTGCCACTCCTTTGGCCGTAATGGAAGACAAGACAGGGAATAGGTGTATTATTTTTGAAAACTGATCTACCACCATTAGAATTGTGTCTTTTCCTCTGGACTCTGGTAAAGGACTGATTATGTCTACCAATATGATCTCCCAGGGTGCATTGGGGATTTCATTAGGGTGCAGAGGCATTTGAGCTGGGGTTATCCGATTTTTGACTTTTTGACACTGATTGCATTCCTATATGTAGCATTCTATGTCCCTCCAAAGTCCTGGCCAGTAATATTTAGTCATGATCAGATCTTTGGTTCGATGAATTCCAGAATGACCGGCGATTGGATGGTCGTGATTTTCCTGGATGATCTGATCTTTGAGTTCTTCGATCGGCAGAACGTATAGTAGTCCTTCCCAATGTATGAGTCCTTCTTTCTGACTCCATTTGAATCCTTGTTTCATCAATCCTTCCTTTACTCTTGTTTCCGCTTTGGATTGATATTGGGCTATTTGAGTTCCAATGTCGGTCTGAAGTGCTCAAACTTCTGGTTGAGAGGAGAAGAAAAAGGCTCATATCTCCTTTTCCTCATTGAAGTATCAATCTGGGAGTAGGATTTGCTGCTTGTTGTTAGCATTCACCCCCTTTTCAAAGTCTGGCCTCCTGGACAGAGGATCAGTGGGATTGGTCTTGCCTGGATGATGCAGGAAGGTGAAATTGTATTCCTGGAGAATTTGGTTCTAGCGAGCTTGCCGATGTGACAAATCCTGTGGTTTCCGAAAAAATTCCAGGTTTTTATGATCTACCAAGATTTCAAATGGGTGTAGAGCTCCCAACAGGTAATGACACCACTTGGCCATAGCAAAGATGACAGCCAACATTTCCAAGTTGGCAGCATGATAATTGCATTCTGCGTCATTGAGTGAGCGAGAAATAAAGGCTACCAGATGCCAAATTCCATTTTGAAGCTGGGAAAGAACAGCTCCTACTCCTATTCCAGAGCCATCAGTTTCCACGTGGAATGGGGTGTCATCTATCAGCATGGCTAATGCTGGAGCTGAAGTGAGTGTCTTCTTCAGCTGTTCCATGGCCTGCTAACATTCTTCCATCCATACAAAATCTCTTTTCTCCGAAGTGAAAGCATTGAGAGGTCATGCAATTTGAGCAAAATTTTTGATGGATTGTTGATAGAAGTTGAGGAATCCTAGGAAACCCCTTAGTTCTTTCCTAGTTTTGGGGGTTGGCCAATCTGTAATGGCCTGAACCTTTTTTGGCTCCATTTTGACCTTGTCTTGGGAGATGATTAGGCCTAGGAATTCTGTTTCTTGGACCTCAAAGTCACATTTGTCATGACGAAGGTATAAATGTTCTCAATGGAGAATAGCCAGCACTTCTTATACTACTTTTCGATGTTCTTCGAGCATTTTGGTGAAAATCATAATGTCATCAATATAGATCACCACTACTCCTTGGTCAATGAGCTCCTTGAATAAGGAATTCATCATCGTTTGAAAAGTTGCCGGGGAGTTGGTGAGGCTGAAGAACATTACTAACGGCTCGAATAAACCTTGATTTGTTCGAAAAGCGGCCTTCCATTCATCTCCTTCCTTCATCCATACATTATTGTACTCCCATCTCACGTCAAACTTAGTGTAGTACTTGGCACTTTTCAGTTTGTCAATGAGTTCATTAATGAGAGGTAAAGGGTATCAGTTTCGAATGGTTATAGCATTGAGTTTCTGATAATCCTGTATGGGTCTAAGGCGTCCATCTTTCTTTTTGATAAAGAAGAAAGCCAAAGCAAAAGGACTTTTAGAAGGTTTTATCCTTCCTGACTTTAGGTTTTCTTCAAGGAAGGCATCCAATTCTTGTTGTTCTCCTGGTCCCAAAGGATAGGTTTTACAATCTACCACATGGTCTCCTGGTAGAAGTTTAATGGCATGATCCCATGGTCATCGAGGAGGAAGTTCGTCAAATGATTCTTTTGTGAAAACATCAGCGAAGTCATGTATATATGAAGGAGTGGCTTCTTCAAAAGTCTTCTTTTCCTTTTTGACAAATTCCTTGGCTGCAATTTCCGTGAACATATTCCTTAGGAAGGAGTCGGTATCTAGTTGGAATAATTGATCTCCTTTAGAGTAACGATATTCTTCTTCGTCATCTTCTTCACAATCTCCCAATGCAGGAAGATGATCGTTCTCACATCGGAATTCCAACCGGCCTGTTGTCCAATCGATTAAAGGATTGTAGATCTTCAACCAGTTGTGTCCGAGGAAAATGGTATTGGGTCCCAAATTTGTTACTGTGAGTGTGATCTTTTCTGAATGTTCCAGAATATGCAACTCCACTATTACGAACTTGGTGATTTCTCCACCCGCATTTAGTGTTCCTTCCGTGTTATAGACTTTAACTGGATGAGGTAATGGGTGGGTATCTAGACCTTTTTCCTTTATGAATTCCTCATCTATGGATGACCCAGTACATCCAGAGTCAATTAGAGCTCTTCCTTCCAGGATTTCCCCTGAATCTTGTTTGAGTTGAACTGGAACCTCTAGAGAATTTTGTGATCTTCTCCTTTCTGAGGCCTTTTTGAACCTTGGTTTCCTTTGGAGATCCCGAAGAACCCATAGAGACTCTTTGTCCATCATGTTTTGCAGATCTCTAATCAATGATTCATCTACCTCCAGTATCCTTTGGTCGTGCATGAAGGAACAGATATAGTGGAGAGCTCTTTTTTGGTCTTCTTTGGTTTGTTCTTGAATCCACCATAAGGACCAGGGATCTACTGCATTTTTCCACTGTCCTCTCCTATGGCTTCTCATTTTGGTAGTTCCTGTACTTCCAAAGCCTTTTTGGTCTCTCTCGGTAGAGTCCAATTCTTCAACCTCTTTTACAGGAGGGGTGGAGATTTTTTCAAGGATTAGTTGAGCTATTCGTTCTTGGGCTTTGACAAGAAAGGGAGTATCTGATCGTAGCAGTGAGCAGAGTCGCCAGTCCCCAACTCCACGTTAAGACACACTGGCTTTGTTGAAAAACAAAAAGGTGCTAGGATCATCATGGACACGTCACATGTAACATACATACACTGGGGAGCACCTATCAAGAAGCTAGATCGCGCAGAAATTTTCTCATATCTTGCCACCCTCTAGTTTTCATCACCCAAGTCCATATCGAAGACCGACGAGACCAAAGTTTTCTTAGATGGAGACTGACCAGGCAGCTCGTCGTTATTGTCAGCAGTCCTTTTTCCCTTTTTATCAGCAAGAGAATTTGGGGCCTTTAACATGCCGGTTTGCGTGTACGAATGAAAGGGCAACAGCTTCATTTCCTTCATGATCAACTGATAGATGTGAGACCCGTTTTGGTTGTTCCTTTGTGTGTTTGGCTGAATATTCCAACTGCATATCAGGGATTGTCAGGTTTACGATCAGCAGGATACACTGCAGTCAAAAAATACATACAGCTTAAGATACACCTCAACTTCGACATACGTATCGTGTTCAATTTTCTCGTATTCAGCTGGGGTGATGATCACACCTTGTCCGTCGCGGATATCAGGGGAGATCACTTTGGCATCGGCTAAGTCGCTCTGCTCATTGATCAATCCCACATAGCGCCCATCAGGGTCAGGCAGATCACAGAATCTAGTCACATGAGCTCCTGCACAAAAACAACATCAATAATGGAACATACTGATTGAGGACGGCAGCCCTCCTCACCATGATGTTTCCTTCCATCCCTCATCATTACGACCTTGGTGTGAGAAGTGGCTCTCACTTTGCCTGGATGAATGGTTAGATCGCATGGTAGAGTATTCTTGGAGGTATGACTTACTGGGACTCAATGGCTGAGTGCTATCTGTAACACAATAGCATGCACGATGAGTGAAGTCAAATCAAGGTTTCAGGGCGAGGAGACTTACTGCCTATGTTCACACGGGAGATCTTTGGGGCAGACATCCTACCAGCATTAGGAAGTCCATGAAAGAGAGTGTCTGTAGTAACAACCAAAGCGTAATGATCACCTGCGCCTGGCTCATAGGTGTGCCAAAACGGTATGGAAGTAGGCTGTGAGACGGCGTTTTCTGAGGAAACATGCTTTGGTAAGAAAGTAAGCGTGAAGTAAAAATGGTCAACTTATGGACTTCACACGCCTTTTCCACTTCGTCAAACATGGCAAACAGCAAATGAAACATGCGGATGGAACAAGCGATCGCAGTAGGAGGACAGCCAGTATCCTCCTTGCCTAAGGCTATGAGCTCAAATTGAGCCCTTGCTTTTTGAAGAGCTGGGAGATCGAGCTGTGAAATGCAACAAACCAGTCGTCAAATCAAATGACTGTACAACAACAAGTCGAGACACTTACGCCAGTGGATGGGAGATTGAAATATGGGCCAGTGCACCCATAAATGCTGTAGCAGTCCACTTTGGCAGGGAATTGAATGTGGAGAAGATTGCTGGTGGATTTCACCCAATATTCGGCACCGTCTCACATCACTTGACGAAGAGGCGAGGATTATTTTCCTTAGCAATGGTATCGATGAGCAGTTGCTTTGACGCCAACAGGTGTTCAATGACTTCAATCATAGAGAGCCATAACGGCGAGCGAGTGCGCGCCTCGTCTTCAATCAGTGAAGGCGACCTGGACCAGGTCACAGAGGAACATGCAGTGTTTAGGGAGGGTGGGGGCGTGTTGGCACTAATGGTGGCATTGGAAGGTGTGGGCTGCTGAGACATGGATTCTTTGAGAGCAGGTAATGAGAGCGTAAGGGAGGTGATTGAGATAGAGGTTGTCAAGGAGATGTCAATGAGTTTTTATACACCCAGATGAGATTCAAATCAGGACTGACGAGAGGTCAACAATGATTAGAAACTAAAAGGGGGAACGAGAAAAACTATAAAGGGTGAGAAAGACTGACAGACAATGAGTATATGAGAATATGTGCGTCGCATTGTCCGAAATGCAGTAGTGTGCAGAGATCTGCATCGGAATATGAGGGTTCCATGTAAGGTATACCACCGTTCTCTCGACCATCATAGTTCCAGATCTTACCGTCTGTGCAGAAACAAGCTGAATAATGAAGATTTCCTAGATAAATGATCACATTCAGATTATACCTAGCAATGCCACGAGAACATGGCACTTGAAGCTTGTGGCATGGTTCAATCTTAAGATGTAACATCTGTCCAAAAAAAAGAACGGGTGGTGGCATTACCAAACACGCGTTGTCATGGGATATGGCACCTTTACATTGCGACAATGTATATAGTTGACTGCAAAGTCTGAAGTCATGCGAGTTAGTGTGTTGCATGTCTACATTAAACCATTCCTGCAGACCAAGAACTGAGGTCCCAGAACTGAGACGGCTCAATTCTCGTAAACTTGCAGTTATGATTGGAAGCGTCAAAGTGTCATTATGACACGACACATCCAAGTTGTTTCCAGGACAACTGTTGCTTTTGCAAGAGAAATCACTAGTGAGTCTCCATGTGGACAAAGGGAAGATGTACTTGAGTATCAAACATAGGGATGCAGGAACTTGACCTCTGTGAGGGAAAGACTGTGGGTAGAAGCTACTGAGCCTATCTTGAAACTTGTCGCGACACAAATCAAATGAATCCTGAGAGAAGAGAAGGGTGCAGTTCGCTGAGAGATAGTCGAATGACTCAGCAAGGTGTCTTGCATGGTCGCTTGAGGTGATCCACTGTTGTTTGAGATCTTGGTTATAACACTGGTAGACGTGAAACAGGCTTGTAAATACAGCATCATAGCTGCACGACCAGTCTGTGGTGGACCATCTACAGCCAGCACTCAGTGGAAAACAGGAAACGGACGTCACAAGACACAGCTTTTTTTGGTCTAGAGGAGGTATCAGCTTCGTACTAAACATCTTCAATTTTTTTGAGCTTCGAAAGATCCAGGACATCTGGGACATCTGCTGAAGTTCCCAAATGTGTTGATGCAACCTCTTGACATGTGTCTGTCATAAACACCTCGGTGACCTCGCAGTTTCTCTTATTTCGCTTGCTGACATCGACCACTGTGGTTTGTAGACCATCATCATTATACTTCACTTGGATGTTTACACTAGCGGATTGTTCAGCTTCTGGTTCAGGAACAACTCTTAAAGTACCACTGCGAAGACCATGTTGAATGTATGTATTGTGTTCCAGTACTTTGAGTCGCTCAACCTCCATGTACAGGTCAGCAGCAACAGGTTTGTTCAGCTGCTCGAGTGTGACTGGTTCAGTTAGGCATAATCCTGCCCTGGTTTGAGCATGAGAAGCAGCAACATAGGCTCCGAAACCACCTTCAGATAGGTTAACGAGTATTTTGGGCAGAGTCTTCCCTTGAGCTGAATGACCAGTGACAGCAAAGGCAGGCTGGATGGGAAGCTGAAACTGGCATACACGGACTTTGTCTTGTATTCCATCTGGTTGTCTGAGAAGCGTCGTGAAGGTCCATTTTACAGGTGTGACAACGAAGTACATCGGTGGGAGTCCATCTAATTTGACCTTGCTATGTGGAAATTCAACATACACACAGGTGGCATAGTGCAAATCCAATGGACAGTTTGCAGAAAATTTTTTTCGCACAGTCCCCTGTGAGCCATTGGTGATACCAAGATCAGTAGATAGATTCTGCAGTCACAAGATGACTGGCATGCCTTCATAAAGAGGGATGGTACCAGGTAATGATTGAGGCAATGAATTGACATTCAACCCAAGTAACAATCAACGTTCGGCCATTGTGAGAGATCGATGGGTACATTTATCGAGTGCGAAGCAGTCTACAACAGGCTGGATCCCATTGGCAACGTTGGCTTTGTGTAGATTCAACGTTTCATGCAGATTATTTATGGAAACAATGGCAGCCACATCAAAGTTTTCATGGATGCTCATGTCCACTCCATTGGGTGATGCAGGCGTCCTCATCACATGTGAATTGAATAGGTCGACATCATCCAGGATGCACTCCCATGTCCTCAGTCGGCAAACAGCTTCGCCATACTCAGGGTCAGCCTTCATACATTGTTGTTCTGTGAAATTAACGACTGTGTTCACCGTCTTCCATGCAAGTTGCCCTAGCCTCTTGCGAATTTCAATGTCAGAAGTGCCAGCGTAAGGTGAGATTGGAGTGTACAGAGCAGATCCACCCACTAGCAGATATTGGAAGAAATCACCAGCAAAAATGATCGTTATTCCTTCAAACCAAAGATCCGGTTTCTCCTTTGCGAAGTGGAGTGCATGATCTATGTCTGCCAAAAGCTCAAGTCCTATAAGAGAAGCCTCGTCCAATAGTACATACTCAACGTTCTTCCATTCATCATGCAACTTGGTATGATTTGTGACAGATATGAGAACCATATAATCCTCGTGACTTTCGCCAGGTATACGATTACCTTTCCCTTTGTTTGTGGATTTGATTCTGATCCCAAGCCCCTTATGAATAGTCATACCATCAATCAGCGCAGCAGCAGACCCTGTCAGAGCTAAATACCATATCATATGCCCACTTCCATAGTGTGTCATTACTGAATGCACAGCCTTCACAATAGGAGTTTTGCCAGTTCCGCCAGGGCCAGTCATCAACATCACGAGCTGCTCAGTGTCAAGTCTATGTTCAATATGTCTCTTCAAAAAATTGTTGGTAATGATACAAAAAGCCATCCACTGTTTCTCATTCAATTTATTTTCCTTGCCAATTATATTAAAAATTTTGGATGGTGATAAAGAGACATGAGATTGTTTTTCCGCCGCAATTTTTATAGTGGATGACTCAGTTGGAGCAGCAGGAAGATGTGAAGAGTTGGGGACATTCATGGTATTGCGAGTAACAGTATCATGTACATTCTGATGCACTTCAATCTGCTGGTCTGGATTTAAAGCATTCCGATGTGAAGATGCTATGGCACGCTCTTGTGCTTCAATTTCAGTTTTCCACTTGGATAAGCGTGAGGCAGAGAACTCAGGCAAGTTGACTTCCGTCAGTTTCTCAGATGAAGAATACGGGTTAGCATCAGATCCCGCATTGCCTCTTTTTGCAGTGGTTTCACATGATTGCAACCAGCCTGCCTCCTTCAACCTGAGTAAAACTTGAAGATTGCGAAACTCATCTTTGGGCCGAGATGACATATTTACATCTTGAGTGACATCAAGATCATCAAGTGACATGTTGGATGAAGCACTCTTTGAACCCTCTGTTCATCGTGTTTATTTGAGAGTCTTTTGGCATCTCGCTCATCTTCGCACTCATGGACAGCCTCCCAATTATTTATTATAGCAAGGCAACGATCAGGAAACACGTAAGATTTATACAATTCAACTACATCCTCATTCGGCATGGTCAAAGGTTTGTCGATCATAAAAGGCTTGAAGTGCAGCAGTGTGAAAATGGCCCATGCACACTCATGAGTTGATCGGGGTATTGACATGCCAACCACTCGTGGGACGAGCTCACGATTTGATTCACCACGATCCTCGTTTGTGTGCTCTAGTAATTCATGGGATGCATGTAATGGATGACCGGACTTTAATTCGTGACATTGCAGTACACCCAATCTCGTCTCAGGAGTATTTTTTATTCTCTTTGTCTTTGACTTTGGCTGTAACTCAGTGCAATGACAGAAATCATAGAAGTTCATGTTAACAAGGCTATCAGCGCGATAAAGATAGTGATGAAGTTGATTGGATTCGACAAGCTTTCCATTCCTGTCAGTTGTAATGTGGATATGTAAGGGCTCCATGTCACTGTCAGAATTATTGTGCACCTCGGCATTGGGGAACCGATCAGGAATGGAAGACTTTTCTTTAACGTGTGCAAGCACCAAGGATGACATCATCAGGACAGTTTGATGAGACGAGATGCTATCATCAAAGCCCTGAATGTAACGGGCTGCCTGCTGAGCATGTATCTGTTGCTGACAATTGAACTGAGAGATACATTTATGTAGCAGTAGTTTGGCGCTATCAAGTATAGAAGCATTCAGAGACTCGGGGGGGAGACGTGCAACTGCATGGGACAGAAGAGACAACATCTCGTAAGTTTTAGCACCCATCTTTGTGATATAGTCGGAAATGTAAAACATGGCTGCTTTTGCACTCTTTCCAGATAAAATGCATTTGAGATCATGGTTGTGGCGACAAAAAACAAGAATGTAAGGGTTGAAGTAGTTTACATTGCCATCACGACATATTAACACCACGGAATTTGTCTCAGGATTAAAGTGAGATGCTTCAACGATCTCATGAGGGAAGAGAAATCTACATCTGTCCTCGTTACCATACTTATGACACACAGGTCGACAATGATGCCTTTGGAGAACTTCGCCACATTTTTTGATCTCAGTAACAAACACTGAAGTCCACTCATTGAGAATTTCAATGGGTAATTGTTTGAAAGGGTCAGTGTTTGCTGGTGGGGGAGGTTTTGGAGGGCGCTCAACACGAGGTTCAAACTTTGGATCAATCAGGATCTCAACATCTGGAAGATGGTGATGAATAATGTCATTGAAGAAAGCAAAGAACCTTTTCTGGAAGTCTGCATCAATAAGGGAGTGATGGATTTCAGAGGGATTGGCTCCACCTCGCAGCCAAATGAGAAAATGACCGTGCAAGGACCCTTGTTCTGTATACTCCGAGGTGCCATAGAAAGCGCGTAAACGACCAAACAGCCCACCAGATGGGGACGACCTGCAATGATCATAATCCCAACCTAATAAATACTGAAAGCAGCTCCTAACTGAAAACTCAAAGAAAGTAGCTGCAGCAACAGGGTCATGTGCTAATTGAATTGCTCTATCGCGTGCAGACACAAGTTGGGGAAAGCGCTGAGACAAGTTGACATTGAGATCACCATACATAACTTGAAAGATCGGGCTATGAGCAACACTCGGATTGAACGTGAAAAACAAGTGAGGTAAGCCAAAATAACCAAAGTAACTGCGGATCTCACTGCGGATAAACAATTTGGAAGCCTCAGAGCCTGGCACATGCGTAGCAATGGTATTGACATGCTTCAATAAGTTGAGAGCATTCTTTTCCTCAGCAGACAAATCTGAGAGCTTATGTTCCATTTCCAACCAAGTAGCAAGTTGGTTGAGAATGTCTGGTGATATCTGCGTGATGCTATGGGCAATAGTGTTAAAATTGGATTTGCGGCAAGTGAAAGCAGTGTGAAGATGAGCCTTTCGACGCTGAAGAAGGTTCCACACAATGAACATGTAGTAGTGATGATACTGGAAGGAGCGGTTGGACAGATTCAACGAGTAACATGCTTGCGATTGGAAGGAGAGGGATGTGGGCCGCTGCTTGCATTCAAAACCGCCCAGACCAAAAGGGAATAGAGTAGGGAACATACCAGGAAACAGGTCAGGATTATTATACTCATCAATGGGACGCGACCCATGATATACAATCAAGTCAGATTGAGATGAGGTTTTGGGAAGTAAGTTTTGGAGAGCGGCAGCAGTGAAAGTTCGACCACTTACAGTAACGCTCTTGGGATCTGAAACACCCATTTTTTCCAGAAATACAACCGAGTGTGAAAAATCACCAGCATTACCAGTCTCATCAGCATCCAAGAGAGAGGTAGGATGATGTTCAAAGCCAGCAGTTTCATCCTCAAACACGACCTTCGCATTCAATTCATTATTCTCAACCACGCGATCAGACAAGCCAGGAAGTATGTCATCATCGGGGTACAGGTTGAGAATATCAGTGTCGATAGGAATATCTGCATATAAACGATTGTGATACTTCAACCACACAAGAAAATCCCATACTTTGGATTTGTGCACATGAAACACTGATCCCAAACAAGTGGGATCGAATTTGCCAGGGCCAATGAATACCACACTAAGAAAGCCAGCCACATCAGAGGGAGATCGCGGTAACACATATGCAGTTGAGATGACATTCATATCATGTGTGCACATGTTTCCATGGAAAACCCTGGGTTGAGATGTATCAGATGACTGGAACAGTCAGGTAACATGTGCTGTTGTGTAGTATATCGCACATATCTTTTCCTCGACCCATGTGAGATCACAGAATTGATCGGGTAGCCGGCCATGAAAGAGACCATTAGCCAAAGCAAATCGAGGCAATTTTTTATGAGAAAGAGCAGTCATACATTGAGAACAAATGTTGAGAATTGCCGAGTCTTCATGATCCTGGATAACACCGTGTCTGTCAAGCATGAGTCCGTGGAGAACTGAGTTAGAGAAATTGAACTCAGTGGACAAGAACTGAATGATGCACTTGTGAATAATATATGGATCGGTGAGGCGCAGCAGATTGAGGCTGAGTTTCGGAGAGTTTGAGATGACATCGACCTGTTTAACACATGTTTGATATTGGGAACAAACTGCGCAAACAGGAGGTTCTGTTCATTTGAAGCCCTCGTAATAGCGGTTCAGACAGTCATTAACAATATCATAGGGAACAACATTAGGCCATGCATGGTCATACTCAGCAGAAGCCCGTTTCTTTTCGACCACTTTTGCCAGTTTACGCTGTAGAGCACCAAGTGTCTCTACGTCGATATCTGGTGTTTTCCCCATGCCCTAGCTGGTCTACCCGTTATCCATCCATCCGTTCTCACCAGTCCAGGACTAGTATTAGCTTAGTCCGCTTCTGTTTTAGTCTGGATCTTAGTCCGATTTGACAATCCAGTCCGGACCATAGTCTGGATCAACAGTCCGGTCCAGTTTTAGTCCGGATCGACCCCCAACAAGCCCA
>JBBPMH010000575.1:0-21746 GCA_038090235.1 Pulveroboletus ravenelii
TGAGGAATGTCAAATATTAATAGAAAGCATGCCTAGAAGACTAGAGGCAGTGATAAAGGCAAAAGGAGGGTATACAAAATACTAAAATTACAGAATAGAAATGTTGCTCAAATAAGTGTCCCAATGACATGTCATTTGAAATTGTTATATCTCAGGGCCATGGCAACCAAATAATATAACTAAGGGCTCATCTTCAGGGTCAGAGTAAAAGCCATTGATGACCCTGCAAGGGTCAGAGCTGATATGTTTTGGTTCTCCTGCAAATGTCAAGTCTTTCCAAAATGGCCCAACATTGGGACACTTATTTGAGCCATTGTATATAATCTGCTAGCTATACTCATCCACTCACAATATAATTAGATTGGATATGTTACAAGCAACAATGTAAGCAACAATGACACAATGGTGGCAGAGTTTGCATGTCTCCTGACATCTGAGATGGGTAAGCCCTTTGATAGGGTGAAGTGACAATTATGGTAAGTCAGTCCTGATCATAACTATGTACATATATTGACTATTACATATATCTTATCACAGCTATATGGCCCATGTCATCAATCTTATGATGCAGACATTCCTTGCAACATACAGCATATCAAAACACTACAACCCCTCCTCACATGACTCTGATATCATTGTCTCAAGCAATAGTGAGGATTGAGACCTACGGTAAGTAAAAAAACCCTTGCAATGTTTGGCAATTTTTACTAAGTGTGATATAGCACTAAAGGGCATGGGAATCCTACTTAGCTTTGGTGGGCCAGAATGTAGCACTGACTAATGGCTACAAATGAATCCTTGGGTTATGTGATTTGGCCCAGGCACTGTGGAAATATATCAATTGTAAAATGGCTATACCATTGTAAGGGTTTATTCACTTTCAGCTTTGAAAGTGAAATCTAAGTTAAATATAGGAATATTTGTGTTTGTTTGATCCTACAAACAAAGGTACACATATGAAAATTATGTCTGAGTTTGAAAAAGTTCACAGATCTCTTTATTTCCAACCTTTATCATTATGAGATCTATTACTCCTACTTAAAAGAATACTATTTTGACCATGCTTGATTCTGGTCATTCTGCTTCCTCCATTGCCTCCACCACTGGTCTCCACCTCTCTATTATCTCTAGGCTTCATTCCAAGGAGCATTCTCATCTGCAAAAGTCCATTGGTGATTGTCCATTCAAGCTTTCCCCTACTAATATTTGCCATGCTATTCATTTTATTTCCTTTTACAAGGCTGAAAATGTTGTTCAGGTGACAAAAGCTCTTACTGGAATCATTAATCAGCCCCTTGATCCAAATATGGTCCATTAACACTTGAAAAAAACTGATATGAAGGCAGTAGTCAAGTGAAAACAATTTATTCCTTCTATAAAACATCACAAAGCAAGACTAGACTTTGCTCATGCTCACAAGGATTGGACTTTGGAGGACTGGAAGAAGGTTGTATGGTCTGATAAGACCAAAATTAATTGCCTAGGGTCAGATGGGCACAAATGGGTGTGGAAAAAGCCAGGAGTGAGGCTTAGTGATAGATTGATAGAGGAAATACTCAAATTTGGGGAAGGATCTCTGATGATATGGGGCTGTATGGCTTGGAAGGGCATTGGATATGCCACCAAGATTGATGGTAGGATGGATGGGGACCTATACCTTCAAGATTCCTTTCAATATTAAGATCTCAATTCTTCTGAAATTATCTTTCAACAGGATAATGACCCCAAGCACACCTGTAAAAAGGTCAAGAAATGGCTAGATGAACAGGATTTTGAGACTATGATATTGCCAGCACAGTCCCCAGACCTTAATCCTATAGAACATATCTGAGATTACCTAAAAAGAGGCTTGCAGAGTATAAACACTCTAAAAGGAATATTGGAGTTATAGAAGAGGGTAAAGGTGAAGTGGAACAAGATACCAGCTGCAGAGTGTCAGAAGTTGACTGAAAGCATGCCTAGGAAGGTTGAGGCAGTGCTTAAAGCAAAAGAAGGTTATACCAAGTACTAATATTTCCAAAATACCCTTTTGCTTTCAAAAGTGAATAAACTCTTGCAATGGTATAGCCATTTTACAATTGACATATCTCCACAGTGCCTGGGAAAAATCACTTAAGGCAGTGCCTCTTTGGTACCAATATAGGCCTAAAAGACCCATTTCTTATGTTACAACTTTTTAGCCTGTAAGGTGTCGAGCCTCATAGGATCTAAAAATAGATCCTTATCTTGCTTTCTCTGGCACCTCCCAAGCCTCCTGCAGAGCATCAAAAGGAAGATTGTGAACCTCTCCTTGTGGCTTACCACTCCTCCAAAACTGCACTGAAGCTCACATGAAGCTCGTTCATCTGAACAGTCAATTGCTTCTTTCCACCACTGTGAACTGCTTTTGCAGCAAGTCTTTCTCTTCATACCGACTCAGACTCAGCTTTCTAACCCCAATGCCCCCAAGGCTGGGCACTTGAAGTGTGCAGCTGTCCACAAGCAACCTTGGTCTTCAGTTCCAAAGTCCCAAGTGTCCTTGCAATAAGCACTATACACAACATGTTGTTCAAATCCCAGGCCAAGCTGCTCAACATCAAGTATACATTGAACAATTGGCTCAGCTCCAAGGCTCGCATCGTCAGCCCATCTTGCCTCCAGTGGAGACAACACCAGATAATGTGATTGAAGCTCACACCCCCAACCCCATCAGGCTGGACACTGGTGCCAACCTCTTTCATTTAGACGATGACGGCTATAACTACGAAATGGCTATTGACTCAGAGAGCCATTTAACACCACCATCCCAGCCAACTAGCACCAATCCCAACCCCCAGATACAATGCACACTCCCTAATGCAACTTTGCAGCACCTATACTGCAATTGGCAAGCAGTTTTACCCAAGTTAGTTCAACCTTATATACAATATTCTTCTCACACGCTTGGGAAACCCCTTGACATCTTACCTGGTATCATGTCCTGCTGTGGCCAGCTTGTCTGTGAGTGGAAGACCACACAAATTCTTTGTCTACTATTTGATTGTGAGCAACCCCCTTTTTGTGAAGTAGCATCACCTTACTCTACATAGGTTTTGCAACATTTGATGTCATTGGTTGCAAGTGCGCCTCTGCTCTTCAAGTTCTACTTTACTTTGGCCTTTTTCCGACATCACCAACCCAACCTCGCATGGCAGCCTCTGTCAAACTTCTCACATTCTATCGTACTTTATTTGAGTGCTCATGTGATGCTATCAATACTCTCACTTCAGCACTACATTTGCATTATACTCACTGTGGGTTCCAGGTGGAGAACAAAGCAGTAAGTGGTCTTCAATGGTGTCACACCTCATCAACATTTCTTGATTCAGGGACAGCCTATTGCTGATCCATTTCAGCACAGCTTGGGAAATGTTATGCAATGATATGATGTGCTTCTTGTAGAGGTCGAGCAATGAATAGAAAACATGGTTCAAAGTTGTCGCGATCACATGAAAGTGTCATTACGTGTGTTGCCAGTAGGCCCCAGTGCCAAATCTTCTGAACATAGCTCAGGGCTGCCTCAAATGGAAACATTTCCTACATCCGTCCTTGTGCAACAATGCCTGGCATGCTTCAGAGGAGTCAAATTCGGAGCCCCTCTAGATGATGGCGGCAATATCCATATTGCCACTGACAGGAATTTCCATTATCGGCACTGTCGCACTGCAGATGACAGCCCTGCGTTTTATGACCCCTCCTATTTCATTTCTAAGGAACAGGTTAATGCAATGGGAGATTATATCACAAAGGCATGGAAGAAGCCTGCCAAATCTTATCAATGGATCATACCAGATGAGGCAATAGATGAGTGTGAATCTTCTTATGATGCGGCTGATGGAAAAAAGGAGAAGGCTGCTACTGAGGCTTTTGATGACACAGGCCTCATGGCCCTCATCTGTTGTCATGACATACTGCTTTTCTTTGCAAATATCGACACTGTGGGTGAGCAACAGAAGTTCCCCATGGCTCTCATCTATCACACTTTGTCCAAGGTATGTATCAGCGAGGATCATTTGGTTGCAGACACTAAGGAAATGTATTAGTATGACATCCTCCCTACAGACATGGTTCAACGGCTTCGCTTTGCTACTATGGCAATGCATGCTTGTGGACATGAATGGGCCTGTCAGCTCATATTTAACCTCTGCCTTACTGATGGTCTGGGCCTCTCTGATAGAAAAGGCACTGAACAGTTATGGTCTCGCATGATCAAATTGATTGGAGTTGAGCATTCATTGTCAGTAAGGCAGTAATACTTCCTCTTTCATGCTTTATAGATCACCT
Organism: Pulveroboletus ravenelii; assembly: GCA_038090235.1. Classification (NCBI taxonomy): domain Eukaryota; kingdom Fungi; phylum Basidiomycota; class Agaricomycetes; order Boletales; family Boletaceae; genus Pulveroboletus; species Pulveroboletus ravenelii. The sequence continues at coordinate 4,303 of JBBPMH010000575.1, forward strand.
ATCATATGCAGTGCCACTGCCGAATCTGGATGATTGACTGTCAGGCAGCCACAGTTGGTCACAAGATGAGGGCTGATCTTGGTGACTGGATCAAACATCACCTTTGACATGGGGTTCAGGAACAAGGGGAAGCTGTCCACCAACAAGCCAACAAAAGCAAGTGGGATATTCAAGAGCTCTGAGTGCAATGGAAGTCACAAAGAGCCTCTCAGCTGGCAGTTTGGGCTTGTATGCATGGCCTTTTGTTTATTATTTTATCTTTGACCTTTCCATTCACAGATGCCCCCAAGTGCCTGAAGAAACAGCTTGACACAGTCATTTCACTTCAGTTTGACCTTGACACCACCAATAAGGCACTTCAGGCTGTGAGAAGTGCAATCAAGAAGGATGAATTATCCCATGAAGCTCTCAACGTGCTTTCTGGCCTGGAGCACACACATGAGCATTTAATGTCAAAGGTGGACAATCTCTATTCATCGCTCAACATCCAAACAAGTTCCTGGAGCTAGATCAAGTCAGCTTTGATTTGTCAGGCTTCTGCTTCTTGCTTGTGATCTGAAGATCAATATTCATAAGCGTGCAATAGGTTCTTTTTTTGAATAGGACAGACTCGATCAGGCAGTTGGCAGTGGGCAGAAGCCTCTTGGTACATAACTAAAGTATGCATCTCCCACTGAACTAATTTTACCTTTTTAGGCATAAAGCTTCATCAACAAACTCAAAAGGCAATTTCAAAATGCCAGCCTGCCCTGTTGAGTGCAATATGCAAGTTCAATGCATACTGTATGCAGCTGGAGCTACTCTATGACCTGAAATGGTTAATACCGCTTCCTCACCCTCTTTCGACAAAACTCTCTGAATTGCATGATGATCAAACCCTTATGGAGGACATGTGAATTACTTCATTGAGTGGGAAAGTGCCTTTGTGGATGGAAGACAAGAGTGTTCGTCATAGGATCTGTGGAATGCTCAAATCTGATTGATATACTGAAGAACAGCACCATCTTGATATTGAAGCTGATAATCTTTGGCGCTGGTATGGCGAGGAGCTTGCAGCCATTGAACTTGCGCTGCGCACACCTGGAAGTAAGCAGCCTTGAGGACTATTTGATGAATCACACTAACATCCACCAGATGAAATGTTTTCGTTACTACTTGGCCAACAGTGCACCCATCTTCTTTCTTTGAAGACACAATGGGCTAACCCCCTTGCATGTCTCTCCCAGTTTGAAAGTCACACTAAGGAAGCGCTTTCCCTAGCAACAGCTCTTGTGGGTGGTATGGTACCCATATCCCTGACATGGATTACGCCAAGCACTGTCGAGGCTACTTCTACCAATCCAGAAGCTCAAGAACATGCACATGTGCCACCAGAAGTGCCTTCAGAAGAAGAACTCAATGTTCTGCTTGCTGATTACATCATGGAAGAAGCTCTGGAACCCGATTTAGGACTCAAGGTTGATTTTACACCAGCTTCAGTTAGGATCATATGGGAATTGCCACCAGTGAGTCGGATCATTTAAATCTCAAATCCAGTTATTTTGACCATATGAAGGACCTCTCCATTGACCACATACCAGTAGCATTCAGGCACCATTTTTTAGATCATTCTTTGCCACTTGTCAGAAAGTTGTGCCCACTGCAGGATGGCTTCCCTCGACTCACCTTTGAAATAGATGACATCCGGCTTCTTGAATCGTCCACAGCTTGTCTCAATGACATATGTCTCAATGGCTGCATCCCGCTATTATTTGCAGACATTCAGCCACTCAATGTGGATTGGTTCACATTCTTCTCCACATATGATTTATATCGAATTCAGTACAACATCTCTGATCGTCTCCTCTGGCAGGCGACAAAACATGTCCTATTCTGGACAAAGGATGTTTGGATTGTGCCCATCTATCAGCCAAGTGGCAGTGGATATTGGGTTGTGTGCATCATGCACATTGTGCACAAAGAGCTCATGCTCTTTAATAGCTTGAGGGAGCTGTGCCCTTGGCATACCAATGTTGTGGTGAGTCAATGGTGTATCCCCCTCTGCTCTAGCCAATGTGATTCAAGGAAATCATGACCTTGATTTCTTGCTTTCAAGCCATCACCCCTTAACATGGTGTCAAATTCAATCTGGATGTGAGTGATGAGTGGATCACATGCCCCGTCAATGTGAGTCTTGTTATCTTTCCCCTTTCGAGTTCCTCACAATACATTAGATGCAAGTGGTGCAGATGAACATGTATGACTGTGGGGTCTGGGTTCTCACTGTGATAGCTGCAGTACTATGAGGCTTTGACATGACTGGCATACATGGGGTTGACATTAGAAACTTTAGATGCTATCTATGTAACATGGTTCCTTCCTTGTAAACTTGAGAAATATCATTGTTCTGTATCATATGGATTTTTTCCTGCATGTAATGCCCTGATCTCTTTATATCACGAATTAATGAGATATGCTTGCCAATGTAAAAGGCACTCTCCCATGTTGTGGTGCCTCCTCACAGTATACATACCAATGGTCTTGGAAAGAGTTTTCCAGCGCTCCATGTAATCATCCATGTTCTGTGCAAGAGCATTGGCAACATCCCGAGAGTCTTCTGCATGGAATCTCTGAGCCCACTGCCTGAACACATCATTCTCTAAGCACATGTGACATCCCAATATGATATCCCTGGGATTCCTTGTGAAGCAAGTCTCAGTGTCATTGTCAGGAGGCACTGGTTGCTGGTATGGTGGATCGTTCTCCCACAGCATGACTTCCGACTCATCCAAGGCATCAGTGCTGCACAGTGCCTCACAGAACAAGTAGGAATCAGGGATTGGCAGCATAGCCAACCTAACCAGGTTGTTGGGGAGTACAAAGATAGGCTCAGATGAACTTAGAGGGAGTTGGTTACCCCGACTCCTCACATAGGCACGATGGTTCTGAGCGGAGCGCGATAGATGGCCTCTACATAAATCATATCATCTAGATGCCAGCGGTTTAGAGGAGTTAAGACATACTTGGTGTAAGAATATCCTCAGTGACTGTCAGAGTCAACTATATCTTATTAGTAGCTATCTGTTATGTTTTTCTTTGTTTTCACTTTGTTTCTCCTATTTGTCATTGAATATTAGCCTTCTTATCTGATTCTCTCATATCGGGCTTGTAGCTCCACACTTAGTCACCAAGTCTTTTATGCCATTTGTCTCCTGACTCATATGCTTAGCAATCCATGTTTACTTTTCATTGTCCTTGTTTCACCTCATTTATTCTCAGTGTACTATATAAACCCGCTTGTAGGTCTACCTGTTCTTTAGCTTAGACCTACTTGGCAATCTACTTGCTTTTCTGTGTGTCCTCGCTCTACACTTGACTGAGCGCTCTGCTCTTACCTTCGTCTCCTTGCTAGCAAGTCGCTAGGCAAGACCCTTGACCTTAAACCATCATCAACTAGTTGTCAGATGAACCCTTGACCCTGCTGCTCGCAGGCTACATCCCTCATCCTTGTCTTGTTGTAGCCGTTAGCTGACAACATCCCTCATCTTCACTCCTTAGCCGAGTCCATGTCTTGACCCTTTGGGATCAAGTGTAACACCCCACATGTTGCTATGGATTTCTTCACTGATGGCACTGCAACATTGTGGTTCACGAGTCTTCCCAGTAGGTTTGTGGATTGCTTTCCCATATTTACAGGACTTGCACTGACCCATCATTTCATGCAGTGGATCAAGGTTAATTCTGACAAGAAAACCTTTGGAAATCATGTCATGGATAGATGAGGGAGCGATATGGCACAATCGCCGGTGCAGTGCCTCCATGGTCACAATGTTACCTCCCCTGGCAACTCCAGCAACTGGTGAGTTTGGATGCTGCACCCAATACAGACCATTGATGAGAGGGACCTCCCCAAGCAGCTTCTTCAACTGATTAAAGATTCGACAGACACTGTCATGGAAAATTGCGACATAACCTGCGGTAGCAAGTCTCGCAATGGAAATAAGAGTTGTGCTCATGCTAGGTGTGTAAAGCACATCTTTGAGTAACACATGAGTGGATGAGCTTCCATTCGGCAGATGTATATGAAGATCTCCCTTTCCAATGGCATTAAAGGTGCGTTTGTCAGCTGCTTTGATAGGGTAAGGAGGTATCTTGATGTGATTCAACAGGTGCTGATGATATGGGGTAAGGTGAAGAGTAGCACCACTGGCATAGAGTTCCACAGTCAACGAATCAGATGTAGCGATGGAAGCCAGCGGCTCCATGTCAAGAGGTGACCTGCTAGCAGAGGCAAGCCACACAGCATCAGGCTCAGGCTTTGCATCAGCTGAGTTGGCCTTTCCTTTGGTGTTTGACAACTGACAATCCTTCAACCCAGATGACTTGTCTTTCTTGCCACAAGGTTTCCAACCTTTGGGCACCTTTCCTTCATGACCACCACCTTCCTCGTAGCACTGATCCTTGCAATGACCAGTCCAGCTGCAGTTGAAGCAGGTACCACTGAAGGTGCATTTATTTGATTCATCAGCAGTAAAGGCTGCATTCTCAGCCTTTCCTTTAGACTTCCCTCCTGACTGGATCACTGCATGGTCATACTCATCAAGGATAAGGGTCGTCAACAGGTCGGCAGAGAAAGTCTTGCCAGTGATTCACATGTTAGATGACACAGAAGAGAGGATGGAATTATAGGATAGGAGTAGGGAGGTGAAGATGAGATTGAATATTTCAACATCTGAGAGTGATGTGCCCATCAAGGCAAGTTCCTCATGCATAGCCATGATCTTTTCTAAATGTGCAGAGATGTCACCACCATCTTTCAGCTTTAATTCGCTGAGTTGATGTCTCAACTCAATGCTGACAACAGCTGATCAATTTTCAAATAGATCCTTGAGCATATCAAAACACTCTCGGGTGGTTGACTTTCTCTGAATTCAAAGAAACAAAGAGTTCGGCAAGACAACAGCGATCTGCTGTCAAACAAGGGCATCCTTTTCATTCCAACTAACAAGCACCTGTTCGTACTCAGTAACAGCAAGCACCTTATCAGCAGTAGTTGGTGATCATCCTTGTGGCTGAGCAGTGGCTGGATCTGTGGGTGGTGTCATGGTTCCAGTGATGTGGCCAAGCAGGCCTCTCGTAGTTAAAGACCATTTGAGTCTTCTCTTCCATAGAAACCATTCTTTCCCAGAAGTGTCGAGCTTCGGGACCTTCATAAATTCATTGCTGATTTTAAAGGAATGCACCATAATGAATTCAAGGGTGTATGGATATCTGAGTGGTGAGGTCAATGAGCAGGGCTCATAACCTGTAAGAATATCCTCAGTGACTGTCAGAGTCAACTATATCTTATTAGTAGCTACCTGTAAGAATATCTAGGTAGCAGTCAGAGAAATGTATACAGTACAAAGCAAGTGGCTTACTCTCAGTGACTGTCAGAGTCAACTGAGGTATACAAAGCGAAGTCCAAAAGATAAAGGTATGATTACATAAGTGAAGTGTGCAGTGCACACTAATAACAACAACACTTGGCTAATATAGCATAGGTTTTTTGTTGTGCCCGGCAAGTCGCATCTCTATCTGAAGCAGTGAGATATTTTACTTTGCGTCCCATTGCAATGCTAAGCAACATCAGGCTTTATCGAGATGTACACACACTTAGCTTGCCATTGCACAACACAGTGTAGGAGTCAGCAGCCTCCTATGGTTGTAGATCACCTTTTCTAGCCCGTCCAAGCGTCCCCCAAGTCATCTAGTCGTGTCCCAAGTACGTCCATACCATCTCTAGGTCAGTCTGTTTTCTTTTTGTTGTATCCACCGCCCAGACCTTAGTATCTGGTACCGGACTCATATGTATCCGTTCAATCCAGTCTGGGTTTTCCCACCAGATCGGTTGTTTTTACTTGTTCTTCGCTGGTTCTTCTATATTCTTGTTCTCCTTTATGTTTTGGACCATCGTACATTGTCTCTTCATCGTTCTGCTACTTGTATTTGAGCATCCCTTGAGAGGACATATATGTTACTATAGTTACCAAGTCCAGGGGATGCCCAGACTATAAAAAATCTGTATTGAGATCTGGGAATATCATCTTTCTGCACCCCATATCATCATCCGAATCGTGCCCATCATTGTTGGTGCCGTCCTCACCATCGTTTTCTCTCATATCCAGCCCTCATCCTGGACCAGCTTTGTCAGTTTCTCTCTGGCCCTTGTCCTTGGCCAGCTTTGTCAGTCTCTCTCTGGCCCTCGTCTGCGGCCACCACTTCATCATTTTCCCTTGTCAGCCATCATCCTAGGCCACCACTTCATCAATTTTCCTTGCTTCGTCATTTTCCAGTCCTTGCTCAGATCGCTCATTTTCTACCCAGATCGTCATCTGGACTCATTTCTTTTCACTCCTGCTCACTGAGGTCGGTAGTAGCTAACCTGTTCTCACTACTAATCCTCCCTAGAACCCCTTGAGACGAGCAAACTCATCCACCTACACTACACCCCCATACCCCCTATCTTTCTTACAATGGTATACCTCATTCCTGACAGCCATCCACTAACTTTCAACTTCTGTAACTACTTCGGATGGGTGGACGGATACTTTAGTAGACTTTATTCAAGACTTCAAACCTCCTTATGATGCCAAAACAATCCTGACATTGCATACTTGTCCTTCCAGCAGGACCATTATTCATAGTCCAATTGGCTAGTGTAGTGACTGGCTGAATGTACCCAGTGACCGACTTTTTTACATTTACCACGTTCCAGCCTCATTGCAAGCATTGAGCCCCTGGTGAGCCTCTCATTGTATCCTACCATCACTTGGGATTTCTGGCTCAGAAGCACATGTTCACACTTCTTTGATATAACGATTCATAACGATTCAATACTCATCGCCCAGCCTTCTATTTTGTGTCCGTGAATGCCTGCCAAACAGCTCTTGCAAGTTGTGGGATGGTTGCCATGGTGTGATGGCCTCAGCATGCTTCAAGTATTCACATGAATGTGTATAACCTGAGTTGTCTGGGACCTCCTCTTTCCATCCTGTAACCTCTACCAGTACTTATTGGATCTCCAGCACTCTGTGCATTCAATCAAAAGTGAGTGAATGAATGTCATATGGCATTGACTATACTAATATACCCACAGAGATGAATAGTGAAAATCTCCAACTGGATCAGATTGGGGGAGGATGCCCCAGCCCCAGCCCAGTTATCAAGACCCCCACTAGACTTTATCCAGTAATCAGAGCAACTCCACATGCTAGTAAGGTGGTCCGCCATGCTAATGAATGACATGCCTGAATGCAATTGCCTTTAATGGGCCATCTCCCCAACTTGCTGCTCTATGCTGTAGAATGGGCTTTGCCAGCCATCCTGCCCAATGACATGTCCACATATCCTGCATTTCGAGAATCATCCCCGTGTTCTTCTGTTTCTGCCCATTGATCCTCTGTGGGTCCTTCCTTGCATCCAAGCTCTGTTGCTCATAATGCACCAGACCCAGACATGCTTTATGTGGCCCCTCGGGAACCCTTCCCATACCCTCTGGTTTCTGCCCATCAATCCTCTGTGGGCCCCTCCTTGAGGGCAAGCTCCATTGCCCATGGTGCACCAGACCCAGATATGCTTCATGCACCCCCTTGAGAACTCTCCCCATATCCTCCTGTTCCCACATGCCAATCCTCTGTGGCTCCTTCCTCACGTGCAAGCTCTGTCACCCATGGTGCACCAGACTTGGATGAACCTCATCCATCCCATCGGGAACCCTTCCCATACCCTCCTGTTTCTGTCTGTCAATCCTCTGTGGGTCCCTCCTCGTGTGCAAGCTCTGTTACTCGTGGTGTGCCAGATTTAGATGCGCTTGGCTCATTCCATCGGGAACCTTCCTCATATCATTCCATTCTCACCCATCAGTCCTTGGTCCCTCTACCTGCTGGGCCCTGTGCACCCTTTTTGCCCCCCTCACAGTCATGCTTCACTATCTGCGACAAGCCAGTAGGAACATTTCAACCTGGGGTCAAAGACTCTCCAATCACTGTTCAACCGTTGTGAAAATCATCCCCCCTACCCCCAATATAGTACAGCCCATTTCCAACCCCCTTTCTTATCATGAGCCCCCTCTCCCTGACTTGCCATTTGATCCTCCAGAGCTGTTTGACCCTCTGACCATTGATGAACGCCCCCTCCCCTTGAGTGATCCTGCAGGTGATTTTGAGTTTGCAAATTATTGAATAACCCTCCCCCCTTTACTCCTACTGGTGGGCGACGATCGGCCTAAACTAACAAAGTTTTAGAGAAGGGATTTCAGAAGCTTGGGGCCATAATCAAACATGTGGCTTCACAGACAAATATGACTATCACATAGGTTGCCAAGGCTTGGCATAAAAATGCTGGCTGCATCATCAACATCCCAAATCATTGGAACATGTATCAGGCATACTTCAAGGCAAACAAAGATGTGGAACATGCTCACCTTGAGGCTCCAGTCTAAGGTCCAGGTATATAAACAGTTTAAATTTGAACTTTCACACTGATTAATCCCACTCTAGCTACACCTACTCTTATTAGTCATTGCTACAAGTGGTTTATTGATGACGAAAACAAAAATTGGCGAGAAATCCTGGAGACATTTGAACTTGTGGAATTGATGAAGTCCCATGAACACACCCTATTGCAATGTAACCATACCTTCAATGCCATCCACTGCAAGCTCTCCCATGTCATAAGCTACATCCTTTGTCACATTGGACATTTACTCATCATTCTCCAGGCAGATGCCGCCGCTGCAAAGCATGGTTTCTAGATGGCCTTTGTTATGTGTGGCAACATCATAAATGAAGACGCTTCGCTAGGCTATGCCCACACAACCTCTGATGCTGCACAGGTATGTACTCAGACACAATAGATGATCATTCATTGCTCATGAGAGTACTCATCTAGTTTTGGGAAATGCGCTGCAAAGCAGACCCAGATATGATCATCAGCCATCTCAAAGCCCATGTCTAGTAAGTGGTTTTCTTAATGCAATTTTTAATGAGTGCCTGATGTCCTGATTAGTAATGCTACATCCCTCATGGTTGTAGAAGAAGCTTTCCATGAGGAAGTTAGCTGGGACGCTAGAAGTACCCCACTAGCAAGTTGTGATGGGACCAAGCCCACCAATGCTGTCCAGGTAAAGAATCCACTCCCCACCAAGCCATTACTGGAGGATAGCAGCGATGACTACACAGACCTCTCTGGAGCACTCAAAATGCACCTCATCGACCTAGTCAGTACATACATGAATTCTACTTCTTTTGTCATATGTCTGTGACTAATTGAATATCAATTTAAGGAGCACACAGTGTGGATGTGTTGAAGTTACAGGGGAGCAACTTCCCCTGGAAGATCCTTCTAGCATTTCTGGGAGTAAAGGGGCTTGTCATGGAGGGATACCCCTACAATATCCTCATGCCTGGACAATGTTGCAATTTGACAGCTCAGACTAAAGGGATCAATGACCTTTTGCTTCTTGATAAGCACCAATTGATTGCGTCCATCAAGGAGAAGCAGCTTACCATTAGATTGGTCTGGGACATCTGTGAACATCATAAGTTAACAGCCTCTTTTTGATGCATGCATGCTAAAGATATCCAGGTGCTATTCAAAGCAACACTTCTCCCATCATCATCAAGGAGGCTCCACCCACTTCTGCCCCTGAAGCATGTGGACAGTGAATGTTCATGAATGGGTCTACTGATCGAAAGGGTCCATCATGCCTGGGTGTAAGTGTGGCTGTGACATGGATGAAATGTACCCCAAAGCCTCACGAACCTATCTGTGTACCAACTTCCAAATCGTCCAAGGTGGAAATACTACTGTGAAGGTTTTGCCTGGCCCCTCATGTGGCATGTCTGAATGAGGACGCAAACACAAACCATCGGCAGAACCTGCAAAGCACACAAGCAAGACACATGTAGTAGATTATGACGACAAACCTGTGGCTAGGGAGAAACACTGAGGCAAGGCGAAGGCTTACACTTCTATGGCACATGGTGGACATTATATCAGGAAGATTACTAGCAAGGAATTTGTATCATCTGACGAAAAAGGTTGGTACCCTTTTTCTTTAATAACTTTGCATCTCAGGTTCATTTTGTTTGGCAGAAGGCGAACCTGCTATAGGTCATACAAGGACCTATTCTGACTGTGCAGAGATGGTGTCTCCATCTGATGATGCTCAATGTGTGTTCCATTTGCTACACTGTCCTTTACTTTCTGACATTCATTCAGCACCAGGTACCGAGGGTATGGAAGCATTTAATGAGGTACACAATGGTAAGTCCAAGCCTAGCCTCACCCATATCCCCACCTCATTAAACATGCCCTCCAATCTTCTGATTCTGAGAATCCTTTCCACAGCACCCATGGAGCCATGAAGGGCACAGATTGTGCGGTCATTGCCTCCCTTCAGAAACCTGTTGAAGGCCCTCCCAAACCGATTGCACCCCCTTCGACTCTGTCTCCAAAGTGGCTCCATGTGCCAGAACCCCTCCTGCCAGTGGCCATCACATCCACCATTTCACCCTACACCAAATCACTTTCAACATAGCACATATCTAATGAAGCCTCCACCATTGCCCTCACTGTCTTGCCTACTATTCCTGCTATCTCATCCACTGTGCCCACCACTTTGTCCACCATCCCTGCCACTTTGCCTGCCATCCCCACCACTTTGCCCACCATCCCTGCCATATCACCTGCCGTCCCTTCTTCCTTGCTTCCCTCTGTCCCTTCTGCCATTGGTGCTTCTGCTCCCTCATTTCCCCCTGTCCATCCTTCACTTCTGCTGAACCCCATGCCTCCAATGCCTCATGACCCATATGCAGCACAAGGGGGACTTCCTGATCACATGTGGACTGCTTACCCAGCCCAAGATTGGATAAATCATGGCTACTACCTACCAACAGGTTATGGCCAACAGCAAGGATATCTGGGCAATGCTGGCCTGAGTTCCATTGGGTTTGAGCCATGGCAAGCAAACTATCCTGACATGGGAGGCATGGGGCCCTACCATGATGGTGGCATTGGGATGTATCCTTTCTTTGCCTCAGGGTATGGAATCTTGCATGAAGATCTGGCCGGTTCATATGTTCCACACAGCATCAGGTTCCAGCCAGCACAAATGATGTCGGGTGAGGCCCAAGATCCTCTACCACACCAGGCACATCTTGCTGCACCCCCGAGAACCTTGTAGATTTTTTTGGTGGCATAGCAAAGCTTGCAGACTGGTCCATTTTCATTACACATCTTGATTAGATCTCAGTGAATCCCAAGTTGACCTTGAAATCAATCTGTATCTAGGATCCTCCCTTTCAATTACCATATGTTGTTCTCCCAGAGTTCGGTCCTTGCTCTACCCACTTGTGCACCCTTCCCATACCATTTACAGGAAACACAAGGCGATGGCATCTTGGCTCAATCTCACTTCCTTTAAAAAAGGCACCTGCCATGGTAGCCTTTCCCGTCACTATTACTTTGTCTGCTCCAACTACATCTTCACTCTCATCACAATACCCCCCCCAGACATGCTAGGACTCGAGCATTGACTACCAGCCAGGGTTTGTTGCACCTTTTCCTGGCTGCTTGTGTTATAACTAATGCCTAGTTTAGAGTTGATCATACATCTAAAGACACAGTTGGTGCTGCTCAATGAAGTGGTCATGGAGCTTATGGATCAGTTTATAGATGACACCGACAATGGTAGCCCTTTGTCAGCTCTAGCCATTGTCACCCCAGCCCATTTGCCCCCTTCCTCACAATGTTTCTCCCTCTCAGACTCCTTCAAAGTCTTACTGGCTAGACTCGTTATTGCCGACACATGCACTGACCAAGACCTTGCATCCTTTGCTGCCCCTCAGTCTATCTCTAGGGTTCAACTACCTGTTGCTCCCTCTTCTGCCCCATCAACACCCGCTGGCTCCATCCAGCTACATATTTCTTGTGTGTTATCAGCAGGCACAATCACTCCTCCTGTGGCTGGGACCACTGCAGTCAACCCTTCTGGACTGGCAGAGAGTTCTATCCTTAGAGGGCCTAGACTAGACAGATATTACCAGGAAACATATCATGGGTTTGTATTTGATGTCCCTGCTCCTGGCTCATAAGGCCCTTATTACCTTGTCACTCAAGGCAAGTGTGTTGGCATCTTTGCCACATGGTAAGATCCTACACTCATGAAAATTCCAATGAAATTAACAGGTCTATGTACTAGGAACCACACATTTCCACATGTCAACCATGTCAAGGGTGCATGCTACTGCCATGTGAATGAGAGTTACTCTATTGCCCGCAGTCTAATGCTGGATGTGATTACATTGAAGGAGGCTTCCTGGATTGTGTAGTTGTGGCCTGGTTGTCCTTGCAAGGAATCCATTTATGGTAATATAGTGCCCATGATCTTTGCGATGCTTGTGTACTTCACTCCTCTAACCTATAATTGAGTATCTTGCTTTTATCCTGTTCCTTTGTGATTCACAATTGAGCACTCATTATCGCAACCAATAACCTCCAAGTGCCTTCAATCAAAGTACGAGGTTCACAGAGGTTCATGGGTTTGAAAATCAAAATTTAAAGTATCAACTTCCGATCAGCAGGTTGATTGGACAATCTAGTAATGTATCTGTTCTAGGTCTCATTCACTGATGCAGGTGTCATCAAAATTGAAGATGAAGCTCATGAGCCCTGTAAATACAACCACTGTGCTATGAGCTATCTACCTATTCAGATCCCTCTCTCCATGCCACTGAATCATTCAGGCAAGGATATTGCTCATCTGTCTGTGCCACATGGGGTGACACTCTATTCTGTGTCTCTAACATGCACAAGTGATGAACCCGTGATAAGCATTCTTGTTATTTGTTGTCCTCCATCATGTCCAAGCAGCTGACCTTAATTTCTAGACATTCACTGTTGAGGTTCAGCATCCAGCCAAGATGCCAGGTCCACAGGATGAGGGATCTAGTATGAACAATCACAGTTGAGTCACCAACTGCCTGGGTTCTGATGACCCATTGAGCATGTATGAAACAGAGGCAGAGCAGCAGATCTGTTTGGCCAATACCACATCACAAACATCATCCATATGAACTCTTTTCTGTGTATTGCTAGCCTTGATGTGCATTCTCTAGGCATCATCCTCTCATATGGTGGTAAAGGTCGAAAACAAGAACTCAGGTGGACAACAGGTACTTTGTGATGGTTCATTGGAGCTGGAACTCCCACCTGCAAAACAATTTAGGCAAGGCAGGTTGAAAAAATGAGTAACAGGTTGGCCAAGTAATTTCATTGGTACTAGTACTCTATCACAGTTATTAGGGTAAATCTAGTAGTATATTGATATTGTCACATCATCGAGAGCACATGTGTGCAATAAGTCTGGGCAAGTATATCCCAGATGATGAGAGACAAGCTTCACCACACTCCGCTTGATATCAATGTCTTCTAGAGAACTTGGAGCAACCAACTTGGACTTGGAAGCCACAAGAGTGCATGCAAGTGCTTGAAATGAATGAAGGCAAGGTCACCATTCAAGCCTATGGGAGCTGGGTTCGATGGCTGCTAGGACCCCATGGAGCTCCCTAGGTATACATGGATGGTCACATTGTTGTGACCAGGTGATGAGGGTGATGGTGATGGTGAGTGTGACAGCACAATGGTGCAAAAGTGAGGATGACAGTGAAAACACGATGACAGCAATGCGATTGCAAATGCATGATCACGTCCTTGTTATCATATTGTCGCCAAAGGGCGAGGGCAACAGTGAGAATGAGATAGTGATGGAAGGGCAGGGTGAGGACCAAGGTGGCAGGCACCATGGACAAGGTTGAGAGGGTGGCGCAAGGGTGAACACAAGAGGTAAAACGGGGTGCTAGCACAATGGTGCAAAAGTGAGGACAACAGTGAAAACATGATGACAGCAACGCAATCACAGATGCATGATCACATCCTTGTCATCGTATTGTTGCCAAAGGGTGAGGGCAATAGCAAGGACGAGATAGTGGTGGAAGGGCAGGGTGAGGGCCAAGGTGGCGGGTGCCATGGACAAGGTTGAAAGGGTGGCATGAGGGTAAACACAAGAGGTAGAGCAGGGTGACCTGGCCTAAAGATTAGAAGAGGTTTGTCTGAACATGATGGTTAGCTACCTTGTGAGGCTCACAAGAGGGTCTCAAGGAGAACTTGAACATGGAAGGAGGAGTGGCCATGAACCTCTGAAGAGGATCAAACTTCACTTTTGGTCCATAGCATATAATCCTTGGGGTTAAAAGACCTCACAGGATATTTATAGTCAGTGTGAAAACCAGCCTGAAAGAATATAGGGGCCTCCAAAAAGTGGTGCCAAGGGTGGGCAAAATCACATGACCCAAGAATTGATTTGTAGCCCTTAGTCAGCACTACATCTCAGCCCACCAAAGCTAAGTGGGATTCCCACGCCCTCTAGTGCTACATCACACTCAGTACAAAATGGCCAAACATTGCAAGGGTTTTTTCACTCACTGTAGTTGGCCTTGTTCACACCATCTCTGTCAAGGTATGTACTCTTACATGTAATTGGAGTTGCCAAGGCACTGACAGGTATTCTTAGGCTTGTTCATTGGCACAATGTAAAGAATTATTCAAGACCATTCAGACATGCTTGCCCCCCTTGCAACTCACTGTCAATATGAAAGTCTTATGGTCCTCAACATTCAACATGCTCAGTCACACACTTGAACTCAAAAAGGTAAGTATATCTGATGATGTTCATGTATTTACACTTGCTGATATTAATATAGGATGTCAACACTTTTATTGAACAGCTTGCATTCAAAGATCATGGAAACAACTCAGAGAAGCACCACAAAGTCCTCAGGCTCCAACTATTGGAAGGAGAGTGGAACCAAGTCCACCTGCTTCTAGCCCTTCTCATGGTATGTCATTGTTCTTGTTACTTTTATCACATATCACACACTGACATAACACTGTTCACATTAGTTTGCAGAGAATGCTTAACACACTTTCTTGACAGAGCAGGGTCCAACATTACACAAAGTCCTCCCAGCATTGGAGATGCTACACAAAGCATGGTTGTTGCACATAAAGAGCAAGAAATTTACAAAATTCAGTGCCACACTTGAAGCAGGGGTGCAAAAAATATCCCATTACTATGAGTGTACAGCAGTGTCCAATATGCATATCATTGCAATGAGTAAGTGGTCTTGCAATACCTATTCTAGGCTATCTGATACTTGCTTGTTTTCACTAGTTCTTGATCCTCATCAAAAGCTTGATTACATCTGTGCCAATTGGGGTGAACAACTTGCAAATGAAGCAATAAAGTATGCCAAATTGATTGTAAGTTATTTTTTTCTCAATCATGCTCTTCTCTAATGAATTCAACAGTACAAGGAACATTATTATGCTATGTATGACTCTGACACCAATGCTTCACAGCCCATGGACCACAAATGTCACATTACAACATGCAATTCATAAGCTTAATGCCCTTTTGGGGTCTGATATTAACAATGATAGTGATAGTGAGAATGAGGGTGTGATTGGCTGGAACCAGAGCAGCAAGCATGGTGGCAATCCCACACACCTATGGCTGCAAGGTTTTCATGACTACCTTAACATGTGAAAACACCTTGGTGACACCACCATTGTGAAATGGTGGGGAATGCACTCTGTGTGATACCCAGTATGGGGATTTCTAGCATGGGACTTTCTTCCCATCATGGCCAGCTCTGTATCCTTGGAATGTGTGTTTTCATCTGCAGAGATAACTACCAGCAAGCATCACAACTGCCTCAAGGCCAATATCATAGAGGCCCTTCAATTTTTGAAGTGTAGCATAGGGTCTAGTGTTGTCATTCGAGAGGATTCCTTGCTCACTCCTGAGGTGCATGGTGATGATAATGGGGAGATTGATGATGAGTGGGATGGCAACATTTTTGACATCAATTGATTGCTTATTTTTGAGTCTACATACTATAATATATTGTTTTGGTAGTGTTTTGTGTGAAGCCATAGCCTGGGCCTAAGCTCAGGCTTTTGGGCCAGGCCAGGCCATCTTTAGGGGCTTTACAGACCTGGAGCCTGGCCTGTGATTTCATGAAGCCACCAGCCCCCTAAGCCAGGCCTAAGCTAGGGCTTTTAGGCCAGGCCAGCATATGAAAGTAAGAAGGGGTGAGGGCATGAGTGTAATACTCATCCCAGGGGGAGTTTTATATCAGGCTGCTGATAAAAGGGTTAGTCTGACAAGCCACCAGAGAGGCCTACCACTTGGTTTTAATCCAGATCAATAAAAAGAAATGGGTTGGATGTAAATGAGAGGTCAAGGATGAGGACCCAAGATAAAAGAAATGGCCAAGGACAAGGGCCAGGAATAAGCAGAATGGCCAAGGATGAGGGCCAGAGATAACTGGAATGAGAAAGTGACCCACTCCCAGATCAGACAGACAGAAAGTGGAGAGGAAGAAAGATATATTTTTACCATAGGGACAGAGCTTTATAGTCCAGGGCATTCCCTTAGACTTGTGAAGACAAAATAAAGAAGTCCTAAGTAAGATAATAAAAACCCAGACTAATCAGGGTGTGTTTGGGATCAATCCAGACTAAATCCAGGTTGGCTAACATCAATCCAGACTGGATATACCAAAATCTGGAAACTGGACCTACTCAAATAGACATGGAACAGAATGGACTGGAGTGAAGAATAACTGAATCTGTAGAATATGGCAGAATAGGGTATTTGAACCACAGGAGACTGAGGTCTCCTACACTGGGCCACAGAATCACTAATTGGTATCATTGTCTATGCTGTGGGAACCATCTCTATGTCCCTCTTTTTAACCTGAAAGAAACTAGAGCCCTATCATACCTCAGTTCTGTCTGGGGAAGGTTAGATCTTTGAGCTTCTCAATGGTCATTCTGAGCACATCAGTACTTTAGAAAATGTCTAATTGTGTCTAAATTTTTACTTATTTGGCCCATTGTGCTCACAATGACCAGTGGAAAATTCTGAGCAATTTACAACATATATGACAAATAAGACAAATAGACAACTTTCAAGAGTTGTCTCAAGTGTCTCAAGTGTCTCAAGGACCTTATAAAGCTTATTTAGTTTAAGGACAGCAGCACAGTAGCATTACATATATTTCAAACAAAAGTAGATAAAAATTAGGTGACACTACAACAAAAAGAAGCTCCTTTTTGTCTTATTTGTCTTATGTGTTGCAGGCTGCTCAGAATTTTGCTGCTGGTCATCATGAGCACAACAAGCCAAATAAGTGACAATTTAGATACAATTAGACATTTCCTAAAGTACTAATGCACATACAGTCTAAGCTTGGGGTGTATTGTGAAGTGTTTGAGAAACTCATAATGGTCCTCAGAAATCAGGGTTATCACAATGAATGATGTGTTGCATTCGAGGAACAACGTGATATATTTTT
>JBBPMH010000576.1:0-21712 GCA_038090235.1 Pulveroboletus ravenelii
TTTCAAAACCTAATACAAGGCTTTTATAGTCCGGAACATGTTCCTGGACTTACTAATGACAAGAGTGACACATTCTAAATAAAGAATGAAGAGTCCGAAAGAAACCGGGCTTGTTGGGGATCGATCCAGACTAAAACTGGACTGGACTATCGATCCGGACTATGGTCCGGACCGGATTGTTAAACCGGACTAAGATCCGGACTAAAACAGAAGCGGACTAAGCTAATACTAGTCCTGGACTGGTGAGAATGGATGGACGGATAATGGGTAGACCAGCTAGGGCATGGGGAAAACACCAGATATCGACGTAGAGACACTTGGTGCTCTACACTGGTGCTGGAATTCGCTTGGCATCTGCAGGGCCTTCATATTGCTCTTGGACATGAGCCATCTCTTCTTGGAGGAAGGCATGGAGGGAATCGAGGTCGATGGAGTACTCGCAGGCCTGAGTGGAGGTGAGGTCACGCTCAGGGTGCACTGTGATGTTTGGGTGGTAGCCCTTGTTAGCAAAGAATGGGAAACACCTGTGGTAGCACTCAGGGAGTTGTTGTACATGAACTCCATGAGGGGCAGGAGTTTGGACCAGTTATCTTGCTGGTAGCTACAATAGATCTGGAGATACTGCTCCAGTGTTTGGTTTATTTGCTCTGTCTGACTGTCTCCTTTGGGGTGGTAACTAGAGGTGAAGTGGAGGTGGATGTTGAGGGCTTTACCGAGAGAGCGGAAGAAGTGTGAGATGAACTCCATACCTCGATCAGAGGTAATGTGGGAGGGAACTCCATGCTTGGAGAAGACATGGAGGAGAAAAAGCTTAGCCAGCTCTGGAGACGTGATGGTATCATGCATAGGGATGAAGATGCACTGCTTGGACAGGCGATCCACTATGATGAGGATGGCTGTGAATCTGGAGGAGGATGGGAGTTGCTCGATGAAGTCCATGGAGATGGAGTTCCATGGCTTCTTGGGGATCAGGAACTGCTTGAGCAGTCCATAGGGGTGGTGCCGAGGAACCTTTGCACACACACAGGAGGTACAGGAGGAGACATACTCCTTGACAAAGGTCCTAATACCTGGCCAAGTGTACTCACAGCAGATCAGTTCCAAGGTCCAGTTCTGGCTGAAATGTTCAGAGAGCAGATGGTCATGTTTGTATTGGAGGACATGGAGTTGGAGGTCTGTGGAGTTGGGGACATAGATGTGATCATCCAGATGGAGAAATCCGTCAGAGTTGATTGACCATCAGGACTCGGGCTCTGTGGAGGACATGTGGATGGTGGCCAGAGGATCGGAGGGGAGTGCGGAGAGGATGTCGGTGTGAAGGGACTCGACATTGAAGAGGGTGCTAGCCTGGAGGATGGGGGCAGTGAAATAGGTAGCCCAGAGGGATGCAGCAAGTTGCTTGTTGGTAAAAATGGGGCAGGAGTTGTGTGGATTGATGTGAGCATAGTCCTTATTTCCCTCTTTGGGATAGACATCTCAGTATCTAGTGAGGGAATCGGGCTTTGCACCAAGGTGTCTGGGGCAGAAACAGATCACCATATTGAACTGAGAAAGGAACTCTGACCAGTGGGCTTGCTGGTGGGTCAGGAGTTTCATGGTGGTGAGGTACTTGAGATTCTTGTGGTTGGTGACGATGTCAATGGAGGTGCCAGAGCCTTCAAGGTAGTGTTGTCAAGCCCAGAAGGACTTGAAAATGGCAAGGAGTTCCTTGTCATGGGTGTCATAGTTGAGCTCTGGAGTGGAG
This sequence comes from Pulveroboletus ravenelii, assembly GCA_038090235.1. Classification (NCBI taxonomy): domain Eukaryota; kingdom Fungi; phylum Basidiomycota; class Agaricomycetes; order Boletales; family Boletaceae; genus Pulveroboletus; species Pulveroboletus ravenelii. Next base: position 1,745 of record JBBPMH010000576.1, read on the forward strand.
AGGGTCTGAGAGTAGAAGGCGACAGGCCGGACTTCCTCATCTGAGCAGCAGATGGAAAGAATGCTAGCCACAGCATAATTGGAGGCATTGGTTTCTACTATCATCAGAGCATCCAGAGTCCAATGGACAAGAATGAGAGTGGAAGTGAAGGCAACTTTCAGAGACTGAAAGGTGGCAAGGCAGGCGTCATTGAAGAGCCACAGAGTGCCCTTACGAGTAAGGCAAGTGAGAGGCACAATGATATCAGAGTAGTTAGCGATGAATCGTTGGTAGAAATTGGCAAACCCCAAGAAGGACTGGATGTCCCAGACTTTCCATAGTACCAGCCACTCCTGAATAGCCTTGACTTTGTCTTCAGACATCGTCAGGCCGGAGGGAGAGAGTTGGTAGCCAAGGTACTTGGTGGAGTCAGTGTTCCATTTGCACTTCTCAGGTTTTGCATAGAGATCATGTTTGTGGAGTCTCTGGAGGACTTCCCAGACATGCTCCTTGTGGGAGGCTTTGTCTTTGGAGAAGATCAGGATATTGTCCAGGTAGACAATGATGCAAATGTCAAGGAGATCAGCGAAGATGGAGTTAACAAACTGCTGGAATGCTGTAGGGGTGTTCATCAGACCAAATGGCATAATGAGCCATTCAAAGGAGCTGTAGCATATTTGGAAGGAGGTTTTCCATTCATTGCCCTTAGCAATGCAGACCAGATGGTACACGTGCTGGAGGTCGATCTTGGTGTAGACCTTAGCACAGCTTGGAGTGTCAAGGAGGTCAGAGATGCAGGGAAGTGGGTAGCGGTCTTTCTTTGTGATCTTGTTAAGTCCTCTGAAGTCAATGCAAAGATGGAGGGAACCATCCTTCTTGTGGACAAAGAGGACCAGAGTAGCATGAGTGGAGGAGGATGGGTGGATAAACCCATTTTTAAGGTATTTGTTAAGGAACGTCCAGAGGGACTCAAGCTCAGAGGAAAACAGAGAGTAGAGGGTGCCCAAAGGAGGAGAGGCTCCTTCCTCGAGGTTAATCTTCAGATCATGCTCACGATGCAGAGCAAGTGTGGACACTTTGCTCTTGCTGAACATGTCAGCAAAGTCATGGTACTTTAGAGGAATTCTGGAGAGATTGACTGACTCAGGAGGAGGGTCTGTGAAGGCAGAGCAGAGGTCACTCTTCTCAGGGCAGATCTGCAGGCTAAACTGGGTGGAGCCCTGGAGTCAACAGGCCAGCACGAAAGTGGGGGCACTGACGAACGTGATGGGCAGAGCCTTGTGGTTGGAGAAACTAGGCAGATCAGGGGTGACAGGGTCAGCCAGAGGAAAAATGTCTGGAGGCTGCAGAGATGAGCTCAGGTTTGCAGGCATGGTGTAAGAAATATAGGGGGTATGGGGGTGTAGTATAGATGGATGAGTTTGCTCGTCCCAAGGGGTTCTAGGGAGGATTAGTAGCGAGAACGGGTTAGCTACTACCAACCTCAGTGAGTGGGAGCGAAAAGAAATGAGTCCGGACGACGATCCAGGTAGAAAATGAGCGATCCGAGCGAGGACTGGAAAATGATGAAGTGAGGAAAATTGATGAAGCAGTGGCCTAGAATGATGGCCGACAAGGGAAAATGACGAAGCAGTGGCTGTGGACGAGGGCCAGAGAGAGACTGACAAAGCTGGCCAAGGATGAGGGCTGGATATGAGAGAAAATGATGGCTAGGATGGTGTCAATGACGATGGGCACGATTCGGACAATGATGCGGGGTGCAGAAAGATGAGATTTCTAGATCTCGATACACAATCTTTATAGTCCGGGCATTCCCTGGACTTGGTAACTATAGTAACATATAGGGCCCTCTCAATGGACACTCAGATATAAGTAACAGAACGTCGAAAAGAACAATGTATGATGGTCAAAACACGAGAGGGAATAAGAATACAAAAGAACCAGCAAGGGATATGTAGGAATAAACAATTCGGTGGGCAAACCTGGACCGGATTGGGCAGATACGTACAAGTCCAGCACCAGATACTACAATCTGGGTAGTGGATAGAACAAAAGTAAAGCAGACTGACCTCGAGATGGTATGGACAGACTCAGGACACGATGAAGGGGATTGGGGATGCTTGAATGGGCTGGAAACGGTGGTCTACAACTGTAGGAGGCCGCTGACTCCTACAATGAGCTGCTTAGGTGAGCAGAATAAAATACTGCTCAAAACCCAATCAATCAACGGATTGAAGTGGGTGAGCCAGTTGTGTCCCAGGACAAGAGAACAGGAGCTGTCCAGTGGAGTGATGTATAACATCATCGGGGTGATGTTGCCAGTTTTGAAGCGAATGGAGAGGTTGATGGCTTGAGTGATTGTGGAGTTGGTTGTTCTGTTGAAGAGTTGGAGTTGGAGTGGGGGTATGGAGTAGGTTGAAAGATTGTTTGTATTAACAAAAGAAGTATCTATAAAACAATCGGAGGAGCCAGAATCTACAAGCGTGAGAAATGGAGGAATGTCTTGTCTGATAAAACTGACAGAGGGGACGAGAGAGTGGGGGTTGGAAAGAGCGGATGTATTGAGTCGGATCTTCTTAGGTGCACAGGTGGGGTCAAAGCAACCTCCAGACTGTGTGGAGTCCTGGAGGTCACACTCTATTTTTTTGCCTCCGAGGAGGTCTCCAGTTTGGCTTCTGGAGTGGTGGCCTTCACTCCACGGCCTGTAGAGGCCTTGGAGGTGGACCTCAGGCAGTCCTTGGCCATGTGCCCAGCGAGACCGCAGAACATGCACAGTTTCAGATCGAAGCAGTGCTTGCGCTCAATGGTGGTGAGCTTGCCGTCCTTCCCCAACTTAGAGGAGAGGTCAGGCTTTGGGGTGTTGGAGGTGGCGGACTTCCTCTTGGACTCCTTGGAGTCCTTGGAGCCACCGGAGTTCTTGGTACCACCAGAGTTGTCTTTTCCAGAGATGGAGAGTTTATCGGACTTTGACGAGGAGGGATTGGTAGAGGGCTTTGCTTGGTGGCTAACCTCAGACTTGCACTCCCAATAGCACACATCGATAGCCTGAGCAAGGGTACAGAGTTCAGAGAGGGTGGGGGGCTTCCTGACACAAGAGATCTTGTCCTTGATGTGGTCAGGGAGACCATTGTAGAAGTGGTGCCAGAGGGCACCTTCTCTGTATCCTCAGATCTGTGAAGTGATATGGTTGAACTCGACCACATATTTGTTGATACGTTGGGTGTCCTTCATAGACAGGTGGTCAAGTTGGTGCTCTGTGTCTCTGACAGGGTCATGCAGACTGAAGTTGGTCTGGAGCTCCAGGATAAATTCCCAGTAGGCATCCATCCAGAGTGGACGGAGGTCTGGGTTTTCGTTGAGGAGGAGGTCTGGTTCAAACCATTCCAGTGCCATCCCCTTCAGGTAGAACTGTGCAAAGGTAACTTTGATGCAGTTGATTCGGTGTTACGCTTGATTCCAAGGGGTCAAGGCATGAACTTGGCTAAGGAGCGAAGACAAGGAAGGTTGTCAGCTTAATGGCTATAACAAGACGAGGACAAGGGATGTAGCCTGCAAACTGCAGGGTCAAGGGTTCGTCCGACAACTAGTCAATGATAGTTCAAAGTCAAGGGTCTTGCCTAGCGACTTGCTAGCAAGGAGACAATAGTAAGAGCAAAGCACTCGGTCAAGTGTGGAGCAAAGACACGCAGAGGGATGCAAGTATATTGCCGAGTAGGTCTAAGTTGGGGAACAGTGTACCTACGAGGCAGGTTTATATACAAGGTGTAAACAAACAGAGATAAGCAAAGAGTAATCAAAGATAAATGGAGCTTAGGAATCAAGTGAGTCAGATGACAAATGGCAAAAGAGAAGCAATGAGTAAAAGAGACATGAGGCTGATAAGAGAGGATCAGACGGGAGGATCTAGAGTTCAAAGACTAACTGAGGATAACAAGGGAAGAACACCATGGAAGGTGATGGAACGATGAAGAAGGTGTGACAAGGTCACAGGGGTACCTGTGGCAGTGTGGGTGTAATCTGTTGATAGGTTATGCTTGGTGAGTGAAGATGGATGCTGGGTAGGCATAGGCAGGTGCCAAGTAGGCATAGACAAGGTTGGGTGGGCAGAGACAGGTGCCAGGTAGGCGCAGACAAGGTCAGGTAGGCACAGATAGATACCAGTTAGGTATGAGGGTGGGGTCAGGGGATGCTGTTAGGGGTTGAGGGTGGCCATAGGTGGTCCAGTGGTGTCGGAGTGATAGTTCTGGTGATGAGCTTGAGGGGACGTTTAGGAAAAAGAATAGGGGTCCCATGTATATACGATCAAATCGTAATATTCGGAAGGCCTTAGGATGGTCTTGGAAGTTGAGCTTGCACTGGACCAGAAAGGTCCAGAGCTTCCAGGGGTCAGTTCCATTGAACTAGTCTGGCTCATGGACTTTAGTGTGAGGGGTGCTTTTAGCAGGGCGGCGGCAAGAGGAGTGGGCTAGACTGTGGATGGCATTGGCGAGCAGGGCAAGGGTGTCATGAGGCACCTGCTCATCACCACCTTCATCACTGTCTTCTTCATCATCGCTTTCATTGGGGGCAAGGTCTGGGAAGTTGGGGTCATCATCGGAGGAGTCACCTCTGGGACCATCTGGACTGTCCAGACCAGGCCTATTTTGAGGCATGCAGGGAGGCTGCACCTCTGGGGGCTGAGGAGGTTCATCATCCGGGAGTTGGATAATGTGAGCATCGGGGGTTGGAGAGTGATGAGGGATGTGTCCTTGAGAGGTGGACGCAGGTGTACAGTGGGCAGAGAAACTGTGAAATTGGTCGATGAGGGTGGGGCCCTGGCAACTGCTAGTGAACACACTCAAAGAATTGAAGCATGGAGACAGAGGTGGGTTTGTGCCTATAGCATGGGAGCGAGATTGTGTGACATGGGTGGCCATGGTAGGCATACGGGTTTGGACTTTGTTAACAGTAGGGAGTTCAAATATACTATTAAGAATGGAACTCTGAGGGTAACTCTGGAACTCTGGAGTTTGGACAGGACTTCAGCTTCACCGTATGTGGTGTGCCCTGTCACAAGTCCGGGTGTCCTGAATTTACTAAGGGTCGGGTGAGGGTCAGAGTGACCTTGTTGCAAGCAACGAAGGTTGAGGGTGGATCAGAGGAGAGCCATCAAGGCTCAAGCAGAGGGTCAGAGAAGACAGGGGATGTCTTAGTCGATATTTGAACTGAGGTATTTACAACATGATACAGAGTCTTATATATGGAGGGGGAGCACTGGTACAAGGACCAGTAACTTGGAGCCAGAGGGGGAGTAGTTACAATGAAGCTGTGCTCCTAAGTGGAGCACAGGATTGGAGGGGCTATGGAGGAGATGGGCAGTGTACAAGGTTAAGCGAGAAATGGAACATAAGAAGGAATTACTAAGTACAAGGTCCAGAGGGTCTAGGGTCCACACTCGTCAAGAACACACCAGAGTTTGAGGAAATGGGGCCAGAGTTGGATCCAGAGTTAGGGGTTGCACAGGATATGACAGATGATCTAACAAATGAGTTTGATTTCTTCTGGCAAAAGCCAGTTTACAGGGTCAAGATCTAGGGTGTTAGCTCACTCCTGAGTAAAACAGATATCTGGAGTAAAGTCCAGTGAATAAAAGAAACCAATCTGGAAAGAGGATCAGCTGGTAGGGTGTGTGTGATGCAAAACTCCTCGTCGACAGGAGCCATCATGGCATGGACCTTCTTGGCTACAGGTTTGTAAACCAAGGAATGTGAGACAATATCATGTGAATAAATAGAAGTAAGTGCTTGAATAGTGTCTGTTGTGAGAACAGATTGGGTAGATGATAAAAACAAATAGTAATAGTCCACCAAAGGAGGGGGTGGTCCAACAGAAAGAGGAGGTAAATGAAGAAATGGGGGAGAATAAAAATATGAGTAAACAGCAGGCAGAGAAGAAGGCAACAGATGAAGAGAAGATAACAAGATGAAAGTACCAGTTTCTCCCTGGATGGATCCCAGATTATCAAAAATTAAAAATCCCCATCCAGGGCAAACTGGTGGACATTGCATTTCTTGTTTTTGCAGCAATGAGGGCAGCTCTCCAACCAGGCATGGGTAGACAGAGTATACTGCTTCCCCATATTGGGGTCATGCAAGGTAATCATCTGGGACCTATCCAGGAAGTCATCAGTAGTTGCACCTATGAGACAGTGAAATAGCTGCCCCAGCAGCAGGTTGAAGTTTGCCCAGGCCAGCACTTGGACCTGCAGCATCACTTCACCCATGCTGAAGTCTAAGGCCAAGTTCTTGAGAATGCCAACAGTAGTGTCAACACTGGTATTGGCCAACAACATTCGCATGGTGTGGTTGGACCAGACTGGTAGGCCCAGGTGCTTCTACACCTGCTTCAGCATGGCAACTATCTTGGACCCAGAGTCCAAGACACCCAACAAGGTATGTCTGCACCCTCCAATCTGAGCCTCAATGGCTCAGAGGGGGATGTTGTGATAAGTGACTATGAGTCCATCCTTGTTGTAGAGGACCTGGTCACCATACTTACAGGCAACCAAGGCTGGTATAAGAAAGTAAGAAGGGGTGAGGGTGTGAGTGTAATACTCATCCCAGAGGGAGTTGTATACCAGGCTGCTGATGGAAGGGTTAGTCTGACAAGCCACCAGAGAGGCCTACCACTCAGTTTTAATTCAGACAGATAAAAAGAAATGGGTTGGATGTGAATGAGGGGTCAAGGACATGGACCCAGAGATAAAAGAAATGGCCAAGTCCAGGGCATTCCCTTAGACTTGTGAAAACAAAATAAAGAAGTCCTAAGTAAGATAACAAAAACATGGACTAATCAGGGTGTGTTTGGGATTGATCTAGACTAAATCCAGGTCAGCTGACACCAATCTGGGACTAGACTAAGTCAATCTGGACTGGATGTACCAAAACCTGGAAACCAGACCTACTCTGTCATGACACTGATTTTCGGCTTATACCCCTATCTATTCCTTTCCCCTATCTTATCTAATCTTTCCTCTTATCTTATCTATACCTTGTTCCATTCCTGGTCTAGGTCATTCCCTGTGACATCATGCTTTGGGCGTAGGGCTTATCTGGGCTTAGGGTTGGTTCAGGGTCATTATGCTTCTTTTCCATTCTCTTGCTTCTATTTAATCTCCGTTATGATTCTTATTCATTTCCACTTCTTCTATTATTATAGGGTTTCCATGGGTTTATGTAACTTACACATGTATAGTAGTATTTAACCAGTATTCATAGGATGTACCTACTCATACTTGGAATTCTCATCCTTCTGCTCTTGTCTTCACTGACATTAGTAGCCACAGGCCTTCTTGGGTTGTTCACTTTGAGCTGCTCGAGATCGATCCCTGATATACTCAAACAGACATGGAATTGAATAAGAGACTGCAGAACCTGTAGAATATGATGAGATATAGTATTTGCACCATAAAAGACTTCAGTCTCCTACACCAGATCAAGGCTGGCTGTTACAATTTGATCATATACATATGGGACCCCTATTCTTTTTCCTAAAGACCCCTCTGGCTCTTCATCAGGCCCGCTACCCTAATACTGCCAGACTGTCCATAACCACAAATATCCACCCTTGATCCCTAGGCATTCCCATAACTCCACCAGCATATCTAACCAGTATTCATTCATGCCTACCCAGCACTTGTCTACGTCTACCTGACACCTGCCTATGCTATCTAGCATCCATCCTTGAACTCCCCACCTGACGCCTGTCAATGTCTAACCAGCATCCATCCTCACATATCCAGCACAACCTGCTGACAGATTACACCTACACCACCAAAGGCATCCCCTGTGACTCAGTCATGATTTCCATTGTTCCTCTATATTCTATGACATTCTTCTCTTTGTCATTCTCACTTAGTCCTCGAACCCTAGATCCCCCTGCCCAATCCTCTCTTATTGGCCTCATGTCTCTTTCACTCATTGCTCCTCTTTTGCCATTCATCCTCTGACTCACTTGATTCCCAAGCTTTGTTTACTCTTGGTTACTCTTTGTTTACTTCCATTTGTTCCCACCTTGTATATAAACCCACCTTGTAGGTACACTGTTCCCCAGCTTAGACCTACTTGGCAATATACTTGCTTTCCTCTGTGTGTCCTTGCTCCATACTTGACCGAGCACTTTGCTCTTACCTTCACCTCCTTGCTAGCAAGTCGCTAGGCAAGACCTTTGACCTTGAACCATCGTCAACTAGTTGTCGGATGAACTCTTGACCCTGCTGTTTGCAGGCTGCATCCCTTGTCCTCATCTTGTTGTAGCCATTAGCTGACAACCTTCCTCGTTCTTACCCCTCAGCTGAGTCCATGCCTTGACCCTTCGGGATCAAGTGTAACACTGGTGAGCTTATTAACCTGGACAACATTAGTAGAGGCAGTAGGTGCAACCCTTTTTACTGTTGTGAGGTCACAGAACTATTTATAAAACTCTGGGAAGACAGCAAATAAGTCCTTGATGGGAACTGGGACAGACACATCCATGATCTGGTCCAAAACTCACTTGGAGGCAGAGTTGTCATCAAGGGAACACAAATACTTAAACTAAGGGGCTGTGGACAAAGAGGAAAATGAATTGTTAGTTTGGGAGGCATGAGACAGAAGGGTACTGGTTGTGCCAGACAATGATAAAGAATACTGGTCCTGTCTGTGGGGTGCTGTTAAGAATGGAACTCCGAGAGGTAACTCTGGAACTCCAGAGTTCAGACAGGACTTTGGCTTCAATATATGTGATGTGCCCTGTCACAAGTCTGGGTGTCCTGAATTTACTAAGGGTCAGGCAAGGGTCAGAGTGATCTTGTTGCAAGCAATGAAGGTCAAGGGAGGATCAGAGAAGAGCTGTCAAGGCTCAAGCAGAGGGTCAGGGAAAACTGGGGGATGTCTTAGTTGATATTTGAACTGAGGTATGTACAACATAGTATGGAGTCTTATATACAGAGTAGGAGCACTGGTATGGGAACCAATAGCTCAGAGCCAGAGGTGGAGTAGAAAGAACAATGGAGCTGTGCTCTAGGGTCAGAGGGGCCATGAAGAGAGATGGGTGGTGTACAAGATAAGTGAAGAATGGAACATAAGTATAGTAAAGCAGAATTACTAAGTACAGGGTCTGGAGAGTCTAGAGTGCATGCTTGTTGAGAACACACCAGAGTTCAAGGAAATGGGGCTGGAGTTGGATCCAGAGTTAGGGGTTGCACAGGATATGACAGGTGCAGGATGAGTGGTAAGTGGGTCTAGGGGCATGGTGCACTCAACCCTAAAGGGACTTGGAAAAGGGGTGGTGAGAAAACAAGATCTCTGGACTATTAATACCTGTATTCCAATAGTCTGGGTGAACTAGTGGAGTGATGAGTGATAGGACAGTGCAGTGAACGATAGAAAACAGTGACAGTGATGATATACAGTGAGTGGTAAATAGTCAGTATTTTGATAGATGGTCATTGTGAGCCAAAAGGGAGCTGTCCTATTCAGGACTAGGTACAATCCTTATAGTCTAGGCATTCCCAGGACTCTGTAAGGTATGGCTAAATGACTAAATAGTCTGGGATGTCAGTGGTAGTAACAGAGATATAGTCTGTGTTGTCAAGGGACAAAGGAGATGGTGGAAATAAAGGGTGAATAGTCAAAAGGGAAGCATAACAAGGTACCTGAGAGTAATGGAATAGCACCGCCAATGCAGCACAAGGTACTGCCCAGGGTCCAGTAATAGTCTGACAGTAGTCCAATAGTAGTCCAATAGTCCAGTCAGTTGTATGTAAGAAAAAAGGTAAGTAGATAAGGGCAGATATCAAATGGAATAGAATGGTAGGCATAGTGGGGCACTGTACTGGTTGGAATATAGTGAATCTAAACATAGAGATGCACTGTGCTCTACAATGAAGTGCTGGGTCCAGTCAGACCAACAGGAGCTGGGATAGATGATGAAGGCAGGGCTGTGAAACCCCCAGATGATTTGCACTGTTCTGAGCACACAGATGAAATATTTGGTGCAGAAGCATGGGACAGAAACAAAGATGTAGATGATTGTTATTGTTGGAGCTCTGGTGAAAGAAGCTCCTCAGAGATGGTGGTGGAACAAGGGTTAGGATACTTGCAAGGGGAAACTTGAACCCCATCAAACTGGACTCACTTCCCTTTATCCTTCAACACCTTATCTGCCTGGAAGTTGGCCCAGGCCTGTGTGATGTAAGGCTGAAAGTCCAGATACACAGGTTCTGGCTGGGGCTGGTTGTCTGACTTGTGAACAGTGGTGGTGAGGAAGGTAGACAGATTGATGTCGAGGATGCAGGAGGTGTCCAGATATGTGACAGACAAGATGTTGGCAGTGACATGAGATGAAGATGGTGCTGGTGTTGTAGAAGAGGGGCCAGCCAGACCATTGGCAATAGTGTAGTTGATGGCCTCCTTAAGGCAGTGACAACCAGGAACTCAGGGAATGGCAGACCCATCCAACATGTAGAGCCAGCCATCATGCCCCTGGATGATTTTGCTGGTCTGCAGGTACTCCATGCAGATGGGGCAGGTGTACATGTAGTGGTCATGGCTAGCACAGAACTTGCAGAATACGTCAGATTGGTTGTTCATATTGGTCTCTGCCTTGAAGGGCAGGGCCAGATTGAAGGCAGGTGCCATGGTGGTCAGCACAATGGACAGATGGGGTGGTTGATATGGTGGCTGTGGACAGGAGGGAGTGCTAGCAGCTGCCAAGGAGGCATGGAGGGTGGAACCAGATAACAAGAACTGTGCAGCAGAAACATTGTCATCTATTGGGTATGGGTCATCTGGGTGTAGGTCCAGCTTGACAATTGCCAATCAGTGGCAGACACAATCCTGCAACAAGACTGGAAGGCCATTCAGGAATATCATGTCGTGATCCATCTCTGAGAGCTTCCCATTGGTGACCAAGGACACAGATACCTTCCTGAACTTTCTGGAGTACTCCCCCAGATTGTCCTGGCTTCACATGGTCATCTTGTTCCAATCTTCTACAAAGTATTGTAGGTTGGCTCAACAATACTGGTTTATACCCTTGTATCTGGGGTACAATTTCTTGATTGCAACAACAAAGGTCTGCCAGTCCACAGGGACATCAGATACTTCAGATAAGGTCTCCCAGACCTCAGCCTCATCAAACTCAGCATACCAGATGGTGGCTTTGATCTTTCCAGCCAAGTTGAGGGTGTGCTGGGTGCCCAGCTCCTTGATTTCATCAAGGTACTGGGGAAGCTGGGACAGCATCTTGCTATTGAATTTTGGGGCATTGTGTTACGCTTGATCCCAAAGGGTCAAGCGCTGACTTAGCTAAAGGGGCGAGGATGAGGAGGACTGTTAGCGAGCAGCTACAGTAAGACGGGAATGAGGGACATAGCCTGCAGCTAGCAGGGTCAAGGGTTTGTCCAGCAACTAGCTAATAAAGGTTCAAGGTCGAGGATCTCGCCTAGTAACTAGCTAGTGAGGAGACAAGGGTAAGAGCAGAGTGCTTGATCGAGTGTGGAGCAAAGACACATAGAGGAAGTAACAATATAGATTGCTGAGTAGATCTAAGCTAGGGAAACAGCGTACCTATGAGGCAGGTTTATATACATAGAGTAAATAAAGGAGGATAAATGTGGAACAACAGAGGATAAACAGGGCTTAGGAATCGAATGAGTAAGATGACAAATGGCAAAAGGGGAGCGATGAGTAACAGAGAGACATGAGGCCGATCAGAGAGGATCGGGTGAAGAAATCAGAGTTCAAAGACTAAGCAAGAATGACAGAGAGAAAAAACAAAGGAATACGAAGGAACAATCAGGAGGGTATGACAGAGTCATGGGGGATACCTGTGGCAGTGTTGGCATAGTCTATCGACAGGTTATGCTAGGCAGGGATAGCAGCCAGGTAGGCACAGACAAGTGCCAGGTAGACTGGTGTCAGAGTAGACGAGTGTTGGGATAGACACAGACAGTTGCTGGATAGGTGTAGATTAGGGACTGAGGGTGGCTATGGTGGTCATGGATGGTCCGGCGGTCTTGTAGTGTAGCGGTTTTAGTGATGGACCGGGGGGATGTTTAGGAAAAGAATAGGGGTCCTGTACGTATGTAATCAAATCATAACACATTGGGGGTGCCACAAAGAGGCATGAAGTTACCTTGGTTGGCCATTTGTTAGCAAGGAGGGGGTTGAACTGGTAGATTGTTGACAACAGAGGCAGATGGATTGATGATTGCAGCAGGCAGACTAGGTGGACAAGAGGGCAGATTAACAGAGAGGTCAAAAAGTGATATGAGAAATGGTGGTAACGATATTGAACTTGACAAATCTGAGAGTGAAGGATGCTCCCATGACATGGGGGTTGGAATGAAATCTGATGCTGACCTTAATGAATCAAGCAGTATTAAGGGTGACAGTGAGGTTGACAGCAAAGGTGGGTCTTCATGCAAGGATGAAGGTCTTCAGCAAGGTGTGAAGGTGGCAAAACCACCAGGGATGAATGGCAAATCTGTGGTTAAGGAATCTGTCACATAAGATTCTCCAGGACTGGACATGTTGTGGCACACACATCCCAGGGTGACTAGAATGAACAGATCTGATAATCCAGATAGGTTAAGTCTGTGGAATTTGATGAGGAGATCCTCCAGCTCTTGTCACTGAGGTATGGGTTGCAGCATCCTTCTCAATCACCCAGTAGAACCCCTTGCAGTAGGCTCCAGTTGTAAAGTAGTTAGTAGGTGTGGGGGTGTGGTGTGTATGGGCAAGTTTTCTTATTCCAAGGGGTTCTGTGTAGGGTTTAGTGCAAGAATGGGTTAACTATGACTTACCCTGGCAAGCAAGAGTGGTAGGAAATGAATCCAGATGATGATAAAGCAGTTAAAACAGACAATCTAGTCAAGACTGGGGCTGGACATCAATGGATGAGGCCAAAGACAAGGGCCAGATAGTAACAGTGGGTCAAGGATGAGGACCTGGAACAATGACAAAGACAATGACAAAGATAAGAATAGAAAAACCTGACCAAGGATAAGGGTCAAGTACCAATGGGTGGCCAAGGACAAGGGCCAGATTCAAACAAGGGGTCAAGAATGAGGACCCAGACAATAATGAATGATGACGAGGGCAATGGCAAGGACAACAATGACAATAATGAGCACGATTTGGACAATGAGAGTGACCAACAGGGGAAAGGTTGATGAGATTCAAGATCTTAATACATATTCTTTATAGTCTGGGCATTCCCTGGACTTAGTAACTATGGTAACACTTGAGGCCCTATGAAGGGACACTTGATTATAGGTATCAAAATGTCAAGAAAACAATGTATTATAGTCAAAAATATAAGAGGGAACAAAAATACATATGAGTCCAGAACCAGATTGCAAAGTCCAGAGAGCAGGTACAATAAGAAATAAATGGACTGACCTCAGGATAGTACCAACAGACTCTTGACACAACTAGGACACTCTATGGATGCTTGATACAGGCTGGGAAGAGGGTCTACAACTGTAGAAGACTGTGGGCTCCTACAGCACTTTGGTGAAGTGCCCAAAGGCAATGCTCTACTTCTTTGTAACTCCTCTAAATCTCCATGAGGAGTCGATTCAGATAATTAACACCAGTGTCTGAGTTGTGAATTCTGCAAGTCTCTCTGGGATATCAGGGCCTGTTAGCTCATTGGGCTGGCTGTCCAACCCTAGAGGACATGGGATGTTGTTCAGGTCAATTGACCTATCCCTAGAAGAGGGATGCAACAAGGGTAGATGTCAGCACAATGGAGATGATGGGAAGTTAAGTATAGGTTGGCAACATCTTTGACAAGTGGTAGGTGGCAATGTATAAAAGGTAGTAGACTAGCCAGAACATAGGACATGGTTAGTGGGGGCTGGTTTAGTATGATAGATGGCAGGCATTGTTTGTTCTGGTGCAAGGGGATAGCACATTGTTCACCCTGTTGGGTCCTTCTTATAAGAATTTCCCAATGGGTCTAAACTGAATGTGGAAAAATGATGGGTTCTTGAACATTCTCCATTCTTTGGCTACTTCTTCTTTTCTCTTGTGGATAGACAGGTGAACACACCTGGTGTCATACAACACTATAACAGTGCATTTTCTGATATGACATTACAGATAATCACATGAACCTAGGGACCAGATATGTCATCTATCCCTAAATGTCCCAGTAGTCACATTGGAAAACAGGCAGTGATGCACTATCTGCCAATAGCAATGTTATCCTTATTTATTTGCAGCAGATGACCATATCATCTAGCTAATAACCAAACCAATCAGAGGTCCTTTGAGCAGTACCTGTACTATATGTTCCTTAATCCTGGATAACTCTTTGCAGAGAGTCAATCTGATTGCAGTGACAGTCCAACCTATTGTTAAAGTCTGGTGCCTGCAATTGGGTCAATCCAAAGCCAATGGTTTTCTTGGATGTCTAATGAAGAAAGCAGTTTTTACAATGTTGCTTGGCATCACCTGTGAGTGGGTTAACCTTCTAGTCCTTTTACATCATGCTGAGAACAGAGCCAAAACCACATAAAACAAATAACTTGAAACTCACAATGCAGATAAAAACTCCCTACACTTATTTCACAACAGCTGTAAACAATAAAAGAAAGTGGTAACTGTCTACCCCTAGTTCCATTGAGTGGACAATGCTCCATGTTCATAGAGGTAGAGTGAATGACTCTCAGGCCCATTGAGGGAGCTAGGCTCATGGTCCATAGAGTGGACAACTCTCAGATCCTTAAAGGGGACTGGGCTCACTGTAAAGAACAGAACAAGTGGGAGCAGACTAGCTCAACCACAAGGCAAAATAGAAACTAAATCAAGTTTCCACTTGACACTCACTCATTAGAGCATTGAGACATGGAGGGTTCTCTAGTCTTGTGGGGGGAAGGGGTAGAAGTCAATAGGAGTTGCTCAGCATACTGGTGCACTAGGCAGCAAGGTTTATTTTGTAGTGAGTGGATAGAGAAGCAGGGCAATAGAAGCTTTGTGATGCTTGAGGGGTTGTCTTGGAATTATATCAGGAAAGCTCAAACTGACACCTAGAGGTTTAGATGTAGTGGAAAGAGAAGTATGAGAATTCCAAGACAGAGTATCTATGACATAAAGTACACTACTTATATATGCTTCTAGACTAGGTCTATGTGCAAGTGATGTAAAATGCACAGCACATACAAGAACACTATGGAATATGAGAGAATATAATAAAATATGCAAATGACACAACATAGCAGCATGCAATGCTATGGAGCAACATACATAAGTACATCATAAGTTAATAATTGTAACTCTAGGACAGTAGAGTTACGAAACTGACCTAGAAGTTAGTCTGTGCATGAGTAAGTGAAGTGGCACAGCTTTCTCTTCTCACCACTTCATGCACACAGTAGAGCAATTCTGCTCCCCACTTAGTAGTTTCCAACATACCTGTTGCACATCCACAATGCACACATGAGAGATCCCCATGTAGCAGTACAACCAGACTTTGCAGGCCCCAACTTCACAGAAGAGTGACAACCCTTCTTAAATGCAGAAATCGAGCTTCAACAAGCAGTCGACCTTCTTACCAGGCAATGGGTAATTAAGAATGATAGAGAAAGGCATGAATTGTGTCAGAGACAAGAGGAGGAGACAGCAGCTGATTTGGAAAGGGAAGAACAGGTGCAATGTGAAAGACAACAACAACAACAACAAGAAGTACAAATCCTAAAGGAAGAGCGGAAAAAGAATAAAGCGAAGTTCGCCACTATTCTGAACAACCCTGTTCCCTCTGAACCAATCATTCTCCCATCGCAAGTTGCCATATGGAAGATCCAGCAATACAAGTTCTGTGAACTTTGGTATTTCATGAACAACGGTCTAGATGTGGCTGATGCATCATTATCCTATGCTCTAGACGATGATTCCCTAGTGTTCATACACACAGTGGATGGAACCCCAACCTTCATACCAGCAATCAGTACAAAAGACAAGGCTAGCATTGTGCAAGACAAGAACCTATCGATGGAACAATTTGGCCAGGCCATGATCCAAATCATACCATTCTTCTATGACAATGGATGGGACCAATCCCACATGCAGATGCATGTTAGATTCTGGTCTGCCATAGAGAACCATGCATGGAGAAACTCACGCCACAAACATCACCAGAAAGCGCTTCTTATCTATCAGGGCCAACAGAGGCACAAATGGCACAACTGTGTCACCTCCCCATGGGCCTTCGACCTCTCCATCATTAATGAGGACGTGCTTCAGGACACTCTAGACAACATCCTCATGCAAACAAGAATGGAGCAATCGGATCTGATCAGCATGGCAAGCTTGCATCCATAACCAATGTAGATCCAAGCTGGCTCATTGTGTTACCCATCACACATCTTCTGATTTGTAAAAATCATAACCTCCATGCATTCCTCCACCTTTTGTAAACCTGGCCTTGACACCCTGTCAACAGCATCTTGATCCCCCCCCCCCACCTGCTTGCCCATTGCTTGACACTCTGTCAACGTGCATCAGCTCAGTGAAAAGCTAGCTGCCCTCAATGAAAAGTACTCCGTCCTCTTATCCAAGAGTGAGATCACACCTGCGAATGCGACCCAACACTCAGCTAGCGGATCCAAATGCTCTCTGTCTCCCACACCAAATTCCCAGGACAACAATTACAAATGATTGCATTCCTTTCGGGCCATACAGGCAGCCCTGGTCTTATCTGCATGCACAGTATGCCTGGGAAGACACAGACACAATATTACAAGGTGCAATACCACCTGAACCTGGGACCAGAAATATGACACATTTGCAGAGAGAACAGGAGGCAATCTATTTATCAGGCAAAATGGACATGCCCTCTGCTGCAAGTGGCAGTGCCCCTCAGGCTGCTTGGATTCCCATCACCCACTCCATCTGTGCTCAGGATGTGGTGCCAACTTGCATGGCACTCAACAATGCCCTCGTGCTCAGAAACAGACTCCCAGTAATGCTATATAAGGTCAAGGGATGGATAAGCACATTGCAGCAAGCAGATAGACTTTCACATTTCTTGAACATCCCGCTCAGACTACAGCATGGTTTCATAATAGATTTCCCCGACATTTCGCGTGTACAGCTACCACCTAATAAGACTTCTGTCAAACTGTACCATGACACCTTTAATAAGTCCATACAACAGGAAATAGATAAAAAGAGATACATAGGCCTCTACTCAATCACCTCGCTTCTTGCACTAATCAGTCCATTTCAGTCTTCTCCACTGTCAATAATACCGAAAAAAGGCTGCCCAGGCAAATTTCGACTCATACAGAACTTTTCATTCCCATTAATCCCTTCCCCAGATTTCCCCTCACTCTCCATCAACACCCAGACAGATCCCAATCGCTTTCCAGCCACCTGGGGCAAATTTGCCATAGTTGCCCTACTTATATCGTGACTTCCTGAAGGATCAGAAGCAGTGACACACAATGTCGCCAAGGCATACCGAACCATACCCACTCACCCCTCACAATGGCTAGCAGCTATCATAGCAGGCCCAGGGGAGGAGCTTTATATTGACACTTGTCTAGCTTTCAGAGCATCCCCGTCTGTGGATGTATATGGACATGTGATAGATACTGCCACAGAAATTTTCTGCTCAGAAGGCATTGGCCCACTCGATAAATGGGTCAACGACCACATTTTCTTTCACATCAAAAAGAAACACATTATGCAGTACAACAAAGACAAACAAACTTATCATGCCAACATAGAGAGAGAAGGCAGTATCAAACAGACAGGTAGCCAACTATGGTTCACAAGAACTAACCCAGACAACAATGAATTAGAAGAATTCAATGAGGACTGCATGACCTCCATCCAGGACCAATCAGGAAACTCCCAGCAATCTTTGCATGACGAGGAATTCATGTACTCGCTAGTTGATATAGACGTGATATCTGAAAAACTAGGGATCCCATGAGAGAAGACGAAGGACCAACTATTCGCAACTTCAGTAAAATACATAGGTTTCCTATAAGACCTCAATATGAAAACAGTGTACCTTGCACTAGAAAAGGTGGCTAAATAATAGCAGAATGGCTAGTGAGACCTATGCACATCCTGCAGGACATAAAACAACTGTATGGGAAACTGCTCCACATGTCCACAGCATTACAAGAGGGCAGGGCCTATCTCACAGGACTGGAATACATGTTGAAAATGTGTGTGGACAAACCATTCATGCCCCACCTGTTGTTGCATGTGCCTTTTCGGGCCCATATTTGGGCAACAGTGCCACCTTACATAATAAAATTGCACACTTTCCTTTGACCACTTTCTATGCACTCTGTGCTACTGTTGTAGTCCTCAGACTACTCCTCTCTTTACTGCAACAAAACTACCATCCCATAAAATCCATGAAAGCAGAACTCCAATGGTGGGACTCGTGCCTTCAAGATGGGAAAGTCCTCATGGGAGTTGGTATTGTCATTGGCAGGAAATGGCAAGCCTGCAAACTCAAACCAGGCTGGCAGTCAGACTGAGGAGGAATACGTGATATCAGTTGGGCGGAAGCAGTGGGATTCGAACTCCTCATCCACGCCATCAATGGCTCCTTTCCACACCTCACTGGAGTTGTCATGCATGGAGACAACACAGGAGTGGTCAAAGGGTGGTGGACAGGACAACACTGAAACACGGAAACGAATGTGGTTTTCAGACACATACACACCTACCTCGCTCAAACCCATAGCCTCCGAAACATCTGCACAGTTTATGTACCAAGCAAGAACAACCCAGCAGATTCCCCATCATGAGGAAAGTACCCCCCACCTGACTTACTCCTTCCACAAATTCCCCTCCCTCCTGCCCTCAAACCCTTCCTCATCCCAGTTCACACTTCCCACGAACCAGGAAGAGACTGGAAGGAAACTGCAAATCCCATCATTGCTAAAACCACTTGCGAGCGCAATGTGGAAGGCCTTCCCACAAGCTTCTGACAGCAATGGTGTGATAAACAACATGGTGAACTCCAAATCCTGCGAGAATGCAACTTATAGGCAAATCTCCATGGAACCAGCTCACAGCCCGACTCCACATCCTTACCAGCCAAATCTCACCCCACAAACATTACCACTCTGACCACATTGCCTAGCAAGAGACTGACTGTGACTTTGGTGTCTAACACTGACAGCATTGTGCCACTTCAAGGACGCCAATGGGGAACCCATTCCAATCCCGGAAGCACACCTTGATCAAGTTCTCAGCGTGATTGCAGCATCCTGGACAGAAAAGACAAAAGAAACTTATGGAGCTGGACTTCTTTCTTTCCACCTCTTCTGTGACATTCACCATATCCAGGAAGATCAAAGAGCATCTGCTTCACAATCACTAATTACGGCTTTTGTGGCAAACCACACAGGGCACCATTCAGGTTCAGCTATATCCAACTAATAAGGGCATGGCACATACTACACAGAGTTATGTGGGCCATCAATCCAGATGAGACACGATCCATCGTTGAAGGAGCCTTGCGGTTAGCACCATCCTCAACCCAGTGAAAGAAGTGGAACCCTTTCGAGTGCTCCACCCTCCTTTTCCTCACCTACTTAGATTTGACTAATCATCGTGATGCAGCAATTTTCATGTGCATAGTAGTCACATTTTACTCCATATCGTAGCTGGGGGAATTCACAGTGCCATCCATAGACAAGTGTGTAGCAACCCCACAGCTGTTCATACGCTGCAAACACCTAACTCTCGTCAGAAACCAGGACCACCAGCACATAATGTCATTCCACCTCCTGGCTACCAAGTGTGCCATAGAGGGTGAAATCACCCAATGCGCTATAAGGATCAACTCAGTCGTTGCAAGGGCAGACGGACTATTATCTATTCACCTATAAGGATCAACTGCGTATGGGTAAGTACAGAAGCGTGGTGCGGTCAACAAAGGGGATGCTCACCTCAGTCGTTGCAAGGGCAGACGGACTGAGGTGCCAAC
>JBBPMH010000577.1:0-21708 GCA_038090235.1 Pulveroboletus ravenelii
ACCTGACTATGCATCTCGGTGTCACTAACCTAACTGTGAAAATATTCAAAGCATAATTAACATAACTATTCGAATTATTGGTGGTGGGATGCATATCATCATTACTTAACAGCACTCTGAAGCCACTCTGCTTATCTATGGCATCAAACCCTTTTCTTATATGGAAACTCCCATGGAGAATAACCTATACATATTAGAAGAAATGCGTCCCTTGAATCCTTACATAAACAACACTATCTTGTATATCATCATCCATCTAGCACGTTCCCATATATAGGATATCTCAACCCAAAAATAGTAAAATTATAATAGTAAAATTATGTCAGCAAAAAACATGGGAGAACATATAATCAGCTGGTTGTACTATTCCTATTAGAGTGGGTCTCAAAGTGCACATGCCGTGTTCGCAAGTTCATTGATTACGTCATCTTCAAGACCAAAGATTCAAGCTCCAACACGGCCACATGGACACTGCATCCCGGCTGCCTGCAGAACCTGTAACAGCCACAGGCCACTGCCTAAAATGGCAGGATTTGAAACCCTAACTACTAAATTAGATGTAGCCCCTAAAATAGCACAAAAAGCATATCAACTATAGTTAGAATTTGTATTTAAACTATATATAAAGGCTAGCCCAGCAGCCAGGCAGTCTAAATCACCCATGCCCCATTGATGCTCTTTCCACAGCCAAGCAACACTTAGAACTGCATATATTTCTTGAAATTCTTCATAAATCAATATCAGATGCAGAATCTTCTAGTGCTCATGGTTCTGGCTCCATTTCTGACCAATCCTCATTTGATATAGGTAATTCAGATACTAGTGGTTCTCAATTCTGCCCACTGAGCTGAGTTGCTGAACTAGACTAGAAACTTATAGCCAGCTAAAGAGATTGAATCAGAGTATGCCTTCTGTTAGACATAGCATCAGATGGTCCACCCAACTGCAGCTCCAGCAGAAACTCCCTATGGCATCTGGTGTTCCCAGTCAAAGCTCCAAGGGAAAATCAAGAGCAAATTTTCAAGCTCAAGTCCTCAGAGGAAGGGGCAGAAGAGGCCAATCCAGGGACCATAATACCTATCCATCAGGAGCAGTAACCAGGATACTTCAGCCCCCCCAAGCTGGCTCCTCCCATTCTCACTTACTGCTGTCTCAAGAATCTGGATCAACCACAAGTGACTCTGTCAAGTGAGAGAAGTATTCTTATTTGACAGATTCTCTTATTAGCTGGCTCACTGAACATCCTGCCAATTGAGCTATTCTGTTTAATAATAAGGTTGCTGGCAAGAGTACTACAGGCAAGCCTTCTGGATGCAGCAAAAAGGACATTAGCATGATGATCACCCGCTACCTTTTTACAGAAGATGCAAACTATGGAAATATATATACTGCCAGTGCTTGCATGGATAAATTTCCCAACTCTGTACTCTCCTGTTCAGCAATGTAAGTAAAATTTTCTGATATGCTTATACATAGCTATTTTACTAATTGATTTTAGTAGGCTGAAAAACAAGTACCATACCCAGGCCACTCACTTCTGATCCACTGGTGAAAGAATTATAATTGAGCCTGGTCACTCAATCTATGCAAACCTTCTGGGTAAGTAATAGTATATATTAAAAATATGTGCTATCTTACATCCAGACAGAGGAAGTTACCACTACCTTCCCCTGGTATGAAGACTGTCATGCCATGTGGCAAGGGATACTATCATATGCTGCTAAAATCTTCAACTCAGCACCCAACCAAGACTGTGGAGGTGCTCTTCTGCAAATTATTAACTCACTCTCAAAGCCTCAGCCCCTGGCACAATCGGATCTGAGCACCAAAAAGTTGGTAGTGAAGAGAATGGTCCTGTGTTGTCAGCCAATAAATCACAAAATGTACAAGATCTCACATTTCCAGACAATGGACAACTGAATGGGTTGGACGAGAACAATGACCAGCAGATAGAAAAACCACTGGAAGAGCTATGTGGTGAAGCTGATGAACAAATGGCTGGTGAGGAAGAGGGTGTTGAAAAGAACGAACCAGAAGTTCCTTTAACAAGGAAGTGTTCCATGGTATGTATTAATGTATAGGAAAACAAAAGACTAATGTATCTTCTGCAGCTGGTCGACCAACCTGTTCCTCCATCCAAATTTTATGCAATGACACTGTTTAAGGACTCTCAGGCTGCCTTCTAGTCATCCAGTGCCTGTCCTTCCCACTCTGTCAGTTCTATATCCAGTGTGTATTCTTAGGGCCACACTGCCCAGATGCCCTTCTCTCAAGCAGGCTCTACCAAAGGAAAGTCAGCATAGCATGCCATCTCTGCCATTGCAGACAAGATTTCTGAACTCAACAAGTCAATCTGTGACTGCCTTGCATTCTCAAATAAGTATTACAATATGAAGATTCAGGCACACCTTCAGGACAAGGAAATCATGTACCTGCAAGTGCAGCAAAAGTCTGAGCATACTGAGGCAGAACATGCTCACCACTGCCAGCTTGAACAGAAGAAGACTGACCTTGATCTCTGTCAAGCAGACGCTGTCCTACTGGATGAGGAGAAGGAGGTTCTTCTGCTTAAGCTTTGCTTGGCAGAAATTGGGCAATCACATACTGGGTCTTTTGCACCTTCATCATCTGGTGGAAGCTGATTTTGTCCTTTTATCATCAGTCTTTCAGCATAAGTTACTATTCTGCATTCTCCCACTCATATTTTCTCAGGTGTTAACTGTACCTGTTTTGCTACTGCTTCTGCTATGGACAGTTCTTTGTTTTTTTTCATGTGTTTCTCATACCTAAAAACATTTTATATTGGAGTCTTGTATTACTTAAATATGAATTCTCTGTTCCTCTAAGAGGCATCTCATCAAGTACAAGCAGAACTGCTGCCCAGGTGTGTCCCTAGATTGGTTATCAAGGGGAAACATATCTCCTGCTCCATCATGAAACTTCACATCTTCTTGGATCCCCCAGCCTATTGTGCACTTGTCCAAGGTCCCATTCTCCATCCTTGTCTCTTCAAACTGCAAGATCATGTTATGCAAGATGAGGTAACACTCTATCCAGTGTACCACTGTAAGAAAGATAGGGGGTATGGGGGTGTAGTATAGGTGGACAAGTTTACTTGTCCCAAGGGGTTCTAGGGAGGATTAGTGGTGAGAACAGGTAGCTACAACCGACCTCAGTGAGCAAGAGCAAAAGGAAATAAATCTGGATGATGATCTGGATAGAAAATGAGCAATCCAGTCAAGGGTGAGGACCAGAAAATGACAAAGTGAGGTCTAGGACAAGGGCCAAAAAGAGAAGCAGACAAAGCAATGGCCAAGGATGAGGACTAAAGAGAAACTGACAAAGTGATGGCCAAGAATGAGGGCCAGATATGAGAGAAACGATGGCAAGAATGAGAACAAGGATGATGAGGACTATTCAGATGATAATGCAGGGTGTTCGAAAGATGAGATTCCCAGATCTTGATATACAATCTTTATAGTCTAGACATTCCCTGGACTTGGTCACTATAGTAACCTCCAAGGCCCTGTCAAGAAACACTCAAATCTAAGTAACAGAACATCAAAAAGACAATGTATGGTGATCAAAAACATGAGAGAGAACAATAATATCAAAGAACCAACAAGGAATAAGTAAAAACAAACAATCTGGTGGGCAAACCCAGACTGGATTGAACAGATGTGTATGAGTCCAGTACTGGATACTAGAGTCTGGATGGCAAATACAACTAAGATGAAATGGACTGACCTTGAGATGGTATAGATGGACTTGGGACATGACAAGAAGAGTTGGAGGGCACTTGAACAGGCTAGAAACAGTGGTTTGCAACCATAGGGGGCTACTGACTTCTACACTGCCACCTGTAAGTTGTCCTCTGTTTTTATCTGCAGATAAAGCTCACACAATGATTGGAACTGTCCTTTGATAGCTGCAAAGGTGTGCTCCACATGCACACAAATCTGAATATTTTGATTTAGGCTCTATGGGATACAAATAGAGGTATGTGCATATCTTGGACAAGTAATGATTATAGGTATTTTGCTGGCAACTCAGTCCCCTTCCCCTTGACTGCTTGAATGGCATGACACACCACTTGCAAGAGGGGTATGTCAAATCCACCCATGTCCAGTGCCCATAAGGCACTACCTGCTTCTGCTCCTGTGCAATCTGTGTCAATTGGAAGACATATGTATCATGCATGCTCCCAGGATTCCCAAGTGAGTAATCAACGATTGTCAGATTATGCAGCATAATCACAAGCTAATAAATTTATTTTCTTTCTTTTATTTTTCCCTACAAAGCATGTCTCTTATCTGGCAATTTAGCAAGTAATTTCCCTTTCTATCAAAGAATGTTTCACCATACAGGGTTGGCTTTGCATATAGGGGAATTGCAGATCCATCGGCAGTAAAGACACCATTCTGCCATGCATAGCATGCCTTCTCCTCAGTGTATGCTCAGGCCTTTCACATCTCATGGGAGTTGGCCTCCGGAAAATAGATGAATTCATTGTGTAGGTCAAGGAAAGTGACCATGATATGGTGTATACAGTTATTAACTGTACTCACACTAATCCCAGCCCAGTTTGCAATATCATTGGCACCACTTGCATTTCCATAGTGGCCAGCATGCTGCAAGAAAACAGTGAGTTGGATTGAGATTGGTAATTGTTTATTATTTGATCAATTCTGGAATATTTCATGGCTGCTGATGTGATGTAGGATGTCATCAAAGATGATGGGAAGAACCTAAACCTTTCATTGGAAGCACTATGGCTGATATGCAGCATTGTGCTCAAGAAGATGTAGCTGCAGTGCCCAAGGAATGGACTCTGCCAGGTGCTCCAAGACTCTTGCTTCCTGAATCTTGTCTATCAATGTTTGAATGCTGCATTGGAGGTAAGTAAATGTTTGTGCCATTGCCATTATATTGACATCTGAGTCTGACATGTCACTCCAATCTAGCTCCTCATCCAATATTGTGCTCATCATACTCATTGGAGAGAGTGGACTGAGTATTACATCTGAATCAGACTCATTGATCTCCATTGGTTCACCATCAAGCAGTATATCTCCCAGTATCAGTTAGTTTTGCACCCTTAACAGGGAAAGTAGACTGCATTCTAGAATTTGTATTAGATCTGCATGGTTATGACTATGGGGCATGGTAGCAGATGGTGGTGTATGTTGGCAAGAGTCTGATCACACAATAGATAGCTTATCACTGCCCATTTTTTATTCATCTTGCAAACTGCTACTTTAGTGGGAAGTATAGAAGGAAACTGTGAATCACAGAGTTTCAGCAATGTACTGGCATCTCATATTTAAACTCCAGCCGAGTGCACCTGCACTGAGCTGAGCCTAGCTAGCTTGCTGGCTCAACTTTGAGAACCACTATTGTCAGCCTGTTTTTCAGCCTTGGTTTTGCATTTACTCTGTGCTGCAAGAACAATGGCACCTGGGTGAGTGGTTACATTCTTTGCACAGATATATTGAGAGCTCATTTGGGATGATATAGTTCAAGATTTAAAGCAAGGTTGAGAATGGGATATGTGAGGTGAAGATGCAAAAAAAGAGTTGGCAGTCAGATGATTTTTATAAAGTCTAATTACCTGGAGTGCAAACAAATAACTCACAAGTTATCTTGATATCAAAGATGCCATCTCAAAAGTCAGGTTTAAATACTGCAAATGATATCTTGCAGCTCACATGTGAGCACCCTGGATATAATCACTGGTTTAAGACCTCTGGTGGTCAAACTAAGCATCATCTGGTAGCCCATCCAACCATCAGTCAATTATGCAGGAATCTATCCCCTTCTTCTCTCTCACAGTCTTTAATATGTCCACTGTCCTTTCATAGATCATTCCAAACTGGAAACAAGGATCAGAATGTTCCAGATTGGCAACAACAACAAGAACTGAGGATGAGCAGGACTTTGTGCTGAGTATCTCACACTTATTTGAATGGTTAGTTGTTCATACTATTTCCTCTCCAAATGACTACTGATCAATTTTAATCCCTTTAGGACAGCCTTGAAATATAGAAGGAAATTTTCTTCCACCCAATGCACAACTACCTCTGCTATATACTATATTAGATGATGACTGGACCCCTTATACTAGTCATATCCAATTTGAAACAGCCAACCTCCTCTATCAATGTGCTGAGGTAAGTACAAGACAAATTGACACTCTTATGGATATATGGGTAGCAACCTTACTCAAGTCAGATCCTGGTAACCCATAAGGAAAGACACCTCCATTTGCAAATGCAAATCATCTGTATGATGTTATTGATAGCACTCTATTAGCTGGTATAAAATGGTCAAAGCTGTTAATCAAGTATTCAGGGAATCAATCGCTATCAGGCCAGTCACCATGGGCGGACCAAACTTTTGATGTTTGGTTTTGTAATTCCCTTTCTTGCATTCACAACATGTTGGCCAACCCCAATTTCAAAGAATTATTTGACTACATTCCCTACCAGGAACACCACATTGACAACAATGAATGACAATATAAAGACTTCATCTCTGGAGATTGGGCATGGCTCTATGCAGTGAGCTAAATTTGATCCTATATAAGGCTCAACTCAGTACCTTACAAGCTGTTATCTAGGATAAAATTACTGAAAATCCATTAACACATGGCATGAACTTCATTCCAGTGATTCTGGGAAGTGATAAGACAACTGTGTCTGTTGCAACTGGCAACAATGAGGATTATCCCCTTTACATGTTGATTGGCAATGTTCATAACACTGTCTGTCAGGGGCATCAAGATGCTGTTGTTGTTATTGGATTTCTTGCTATTCTAAAAAGTAAGTATTTAGTGCTGAACCTGTTTGCACACAAATATCATTGACACTATCTATTTAGCAACAAAAGAATATTTTTCAGACCAGGAATTCTGAATGTTCTGCTGGCAACTGTTTCATAGCTCATTATCTGCAATTCTTTAAAGTCTGAAACCTGCAATGACAATGCTTGAGATTGTTTGCTATGGTGACAATCATTTCCAGAAGATGATATATGGACTTGGTCCATACATAGCCGACTATGAGGAGCAGATACTACTAGCTTGCATTGTTCATGGCTGGTGTCCACAGTAAGTCTGCTCTACTGCTGGCCTGAGAGTTTCAAGACTGCTGCTAATGACTTGTGTATTTATTGCAGGTGTACTGCAACATATGGTGCACTTGATTTAGACCCCAATACTCTAAACCATTGCTAGCAGTTGAATAAGACTTTGTTTCAGAATACTACATTGGATCAAATGTGGAATGAATTTGGTATTGTTGGTGATCTGGTCATGCATATCCTTTATTTGATTCATGAACTCATTGCACCCAATATACTCCATCAGCTTATCAAGGGATTTTTTTAAAGATCATTTGGTAGACTAGGTAGAGAAATTTATTTTAGCAACATCAGGGTCAATGTGACAAGCAGAGTGCATCATGGGTAACATAGACAGGTGGTATGCATTATTACTCCACTCTCTACTGTTTGTCACTAAATGTTCTATAAAGTATCACTGCAGTTGCACCTTTCACTGGTCTCCATTGCTTTTCACAAGGGCAGGAATTCAAACAGTGGACTGGTGATGATTCCAAGACACTAATGAAAGTTTATCCACCACCCTTAGTGCTCATTGTCTTTCTTTCTTTATGATTTCTATCAAACCAAGGTTTACATTGTGGCAATAGAAGGCTATGTCCCAGATGATGTTATATACACTTTTTGTGCATTTATAGAGTTTTGTTACCTTGCCTGTCAGAATTTTATTCCTGAGTCTACACTGAGCAGCATCAATGTTGTGACTCAGTGCTTCTATTGCTACCAGGAAGTTTTCCACACAGCTGGCATCACTCTGATATTTTTGCTTTCCCACCAGCACTCTATAAAGCACTACCCCAAACTAATTCACCTCTTTGGGGCACTAGACAGACTCTGCTCATCAATAATGAAAAATAAGCATATTACTGCAGTAAAGAAACTATACTGCCAGTCAAACAAGCACAAGGCACTTGGTCAGATACTTATGACAAATCAGTGACTTGACAAACTTTCAGCTGCTTGGATCAGCTTTGCTAGTCATGGCATGCTCAGTGGAACATGTCTGTTGAGAGCCCTCAGTTTGGTAGGTATGTACAATCTATCAGGTCTATGTGATTTCATGGTTAATTTCTGATCACCAAAGCTCAAATGGTTTTACTAGCAACATCTGCTGATAGTTTTAGCACTAATTCCATAGATACTGCACAGAATGGTTTAAACCACCCTACAAGTGTTACAGCCAACAATGAGGATGGAAAGGCAGACCCCAGTGCAACTATACTTGCAGCACATGTTGAGCTCTCACAAAATCAACATACATTCTGCATATCCTTTGTGAGCTCATTTTTACTCATATAACTATATAGAATCTAAATGTGCTAGGACTGTGCATGCATTAGCCATAGAGCTTGGCATTTCCAACCTAGCAATTCTTACCTGATGTTTTCTATTCACACACCTAAATCCTGATGATCCACACAATATCTTGGCCATTCCAAAATTTGAACTTCCTTGCTATGATGGACCAATATCTGTGTTCAACTCTGTGTCATCTCAATTCTATGTGCCTAGTGACTTGAGTGGGACTGGTGAGACACATAAGAAACATATCTGATTTTGTCCAATGTGGAGGGGTGAGGATCCACACTATGATTGTGTATTTATCAGAGTAAATCCAGATGCAGATAGGATGTGTGGGTATGAAATTGGCCATGTTTTCTGTTTTTTTTTTTTTTTCCCTTTGTCTATAAGGGCATCACTTATCCTTGTGCAGTCATATGTTGGTTTGATAAGATTAGTGAAGAACCTGATAAGCTCACTGGAATATGGATTGTCTGGCCAGCTACTCTTTCAAACCATAGACCTAACTACATGGTTATTCACATTGATGTAATTTATCATGCTGCCCATCTCATTCCAATCTATAACACTCACCCCATTCTACTGGAAATAAAGCTACATGATTCCTACAATGTATTCAACACCTTATATGCTGATCACTACTCTTTCAAGATCACATCTTAATTGTACATATGCCTATTCTCATTCCCTCTATCGTTATCCTGATTTCTTTGACCTCAGCTACTTCCAAATGACACATTGCCCTGCTATATTGTATTATCTGCTCCCTCATTCTCACCTCCTTGCCTTCACTTCATTGAAGGTCCACTCATGGTAGTGATCTATGACAGAGATGAAGAACAGGTAGAATATTCCTCTGCTTTTCTGTCTAAATTGGTGTTTTTACTGTGCTCCCACTGGTTGACAGAATGTATTGCTCAAATGTCACTTGCCTTCACAGGTGTAGACCACTCCTAAAATGTATTGCACTTAGTTGACTTAGACCATTTTATCTACTTTTCCAATTGTCACTTGAGAAACCCCTGGATCTACTTGAGCAAAAAGCATATAAATTGCATCTTGGTAGTCCCTTGTGCTAATTTATTCACTTTTGGTGCTTTTTCTTGGCAGCCAAATGTGCCAAGTGTGGATAAGGCCATGAGGATATTACTGATGTGACAACAATCAATATAGCCCCAAAAGATGGGCTGAGTGGCATAAAGGGAAGCATTCATGGTAGGATATTGACTTCCCTGTCCAGAGAAGACAAAGATC
The DNA here is from genome assembly GCA_038090235.1 of Pulveroboletus ravenelii. Lineage (NCBI taxonomy): Eukaryota > Fungi > Basidiomycota > Agaricomycetes > Boletales > Boletaceae > Pulveroboletus > Pulveroboletus ravenelii. The sequence continues at coordinate 9,676 of JBBPMH010000577.1, forward strand.
ACCTGAGCCTGCTTCCATTGCCCCACTTGCTTGATGTAGGTAGTGATAGCAGTCAAGTGCTCAAACAAGCTCATCCTTGCCTTTCACAGTTACCACCAATTGGAATAGGTAAATTTGACAGTGAGCAGCAGTAGTCTAGGCAATAACCCCAAGGGGCATGTCATTATTCTGAGCATCACTGAGCCACTGGATATATTGCAAGCAAAGATATTCAAGTGCCTCAGCAGACTGCACAGAAATGCCAAACACAAGAGAAAACATTCCAGAAGGAGGATGAGCAGGCTTGACATACTTCTCCTGTTATAATTCACTTATGTTTTTCTCTTTCCTTGTCTTGACCCCTGTCCCCTATATCTTATCTTTGCCCTTTGCCCTGCTTAGTAATTTGAACTTATGCTCCTTGTCCAATTCTCTCATATCAGACTTATAGTTCCTTGCTTACTCACCACTCCTCTTCTGCCATTCGTTATCTTACTCATATGCTTCCTCAGCACTGTATACTCCCTGTTTCCACTTGTCTTGTTACATTTGGCTTTCCCTTCATATATAAACCTGTCTTGTAGGTACTGCTGTCCCCAGCTTAGACCTACTTGGCAATCCATCTAGTCTTCTCCTCATGTCTTCACTCAATACCTGAGTGAGTGCTCAGCTCAGACCCTTGTCCCTACCTGACCATCTGTCAGGAAGCATCCCTTGTCCTTTCACCAACCATTGTTGGGTGAACCCTTGACCCTGTTAGGTAACCCTTGACCCTGCTTGAAGCAGGCTATGTCCCTCATCCTTGTCTTGCTGTGGCTATTTGCTGACAGCTCCTTTTGTCCTTGTTTCTTAGCCAAGTCCATGCTTGACCCTTCAGGATCAAGTGTAACACCTCCAGTATCAATGCTGCATTTGAGCCTACTACACCAAAGTTGTTGAGCATGGCCATCTGAGGCATGACATCTGTGTCTACAACTCAAGCCATTGGGACTGTGTGTCTACCTCCATAGAGCCAATCAGTGAATAGAGCATCTTCAGGGAGATCATTGTAGCATATTATCAGCAAGAGTTTGCAGATCCCCATCACACCAGATGCCACCTCAAGGTGGCCAATGTTTGCCTTGATTGATGTCACATAGAGCATGCTATCTGGCATATATGCCAGGGAAAGCACAGTGTGAATACTCACATCACTTTTAGTACCACCACTCTTCAAAGATAATTTCTTTCTGCTGCACACTGACAAGAAGGTATCACTAAGATGCTTCCATTATTTGGAGATGAGCATAGGAGGGTTGACTTCTGTGTCCTCCCAGGCAGTAATCTTGGATCAGGCATGAGCTCAGAGGATGGAGCAAAAAGCCCAGCACAGGCAAGAGAAAAGTATGATCTGAATACAGACATAGTGTTGTGGCATCCACAAAGCTTGGTGCATCTGTCAGCAATTGTATCGAGAATTCCAGGAGCAAGTCACAGGAATCACAGCCCTGTGATGCCTTGTCTTCATTGGCTAGGATGAAGAACTTCTCTATCTATGGTCTCAGATAATGTATCAGGATGAAAGCAGGTTTATTCCTTGACCTGTGTGATGTTTTCTCCCTGTAATGCTGTTTGGACCTGCACAGGGTCCTGGTCAGGATCATTGGATAACACTTCTGAGTTGCACTGCTATTCTCTTGCTTCATTCATTATCAAGTAGCATAGCATAAGTTTATGTGCTATAACATGACATAGTATGATTAACAATCTTTCAGCATTCATACTGCTGTCCCACATCTTCAGGTGCTGCACAAACTTTTGGATCCATCAGTGGCTGCAAGCTTTCTTGGTCCATCCAGGAATGATCTATCCTTGCACATATCTTAATGGCTCATGCAAAACAATATCTACCAGCACCTGGGACATGCCATAATGATAATTGTTTGTCCCTTTCTTTTCTTTCAACTTCCATAATTTACCTTTCAGTAGAGTCCTGAGTCCAAGAACAACCCATCACTTTCCTATCTGGTGAAACTCCTGTATCTCCTGCTTACTAACTTGCCATTATTGTCTGACCCATTGTCCATTTCTTCTGGGATTTGGTCTCACATATCTTGGCTCTTTCCCTAATATCATCATATATCCCTCACATTGTCTCCATAACCTCCACATCATCATAAATCAACATGGTAGTGAATTTCCTGGCATTTATCCCTCCATGATATACCATCCTCCCTGTAGTATTGCTGAAAGCCTACCTACAGTTCCTCTCTGCTTTGTTGAACACCTTACCTCCATATACTTTAGAACCCAACATTGTGGGCAGATGACAGTGACTCTGATTCAGAACACATTGCTAATATTATTGCCCTGTGCTCTGCTCTTCCTTCCCTCAACCTGCAAACATGAAAGCACCTACAAACTTTACCATCTCCAGCCCACCTAAATGCTCTCCTGAAACCTGCACAGCAGCATCTGGGAGTACTATCAGACTTGGTTTCAATGTTCCTGAACCTTAATCTCATTTGGCCCTCAAGAAAGAATAAGGTACTTACCACCCTACTCTTATATGGCAGTGGTGGACTCATATATGAAATATACCTTGAGTGTGTCTGAACAACACCCCTTGGCCATGATGAGAATCTTTCATCTCTTATGGCTGTGTCTGAGTTTTTTTCTAACTTAACAGTGCTGATTGACACCAGATCCTTTTCTTGGGTCATACTAGCCACTCTTACTCCTTCTGACTGACTTATACACACAGTCACTCCTTACAATGGGTGATGATGAATTTTTCTCCAGTTCTTGAACCACACTCACTCTCAATGAGCTCATTTCATTCTCATGTAACAATTCCTGGACTTAACCTATCTTGGGATGGTGTGTGTAACAAGATAACAAAATGTTTGCAAGGAATCCATACATGAGAGTATGCCTGTTGTGTTTATTTTATGGACAGGCCATCTGATTCTCCTAACATAGTTCTTGAAGACCATTCATACCAGAAAATCACTGACATATGAACTCTCAAATTTATGTGAACCCATTTGTAGAGGCAGCCATGTGTGTGTCACTTCCTGAGGTGTTGCTGTTAATCTTAATTATGTTCTATCAGGTATAAGGAGCAGCAAATTGATAACTCAACAGTCCCTTGCTTTATCTTGCATTGTCAGCTGCCTTATTTTTCTTAGCTATCACCTATCATAGACTACAACTCCAAAGTCCTCTGAGTGCTTCTATCAGACTCCGACTAGTCATGGTCAGTCACGGTCAGTTACCACGTGCCAGAGTTGGATCTAAATAGCACTCAAGGTACTTACCACTGCACTTCTCCATTTCCTAACCTTACTTCAGTGCCGATCACTTCCAATGTCTCAGAACCATATTCTCCTTCATTGTTTCACTTACAGATTTCAGACTTCCCATTTCGGAGTTGGTCAGAGTTAGCACTTGCATCTCTGCCCACTTTATATAGTCTTACTTTGTTCTCAGAACTCCCCTCAGTTGTTCCTGCTACATCTTAGGCAGCAGCTGAGGTGAGTTTACTTTACTTTTACTGTTTAGTATTGCCTACTGAGAAGTGTAGTGGGCATCACTGCCCTTTTACTTAGTTCTTTACAGGTTATGAGCCCTGCTAGCATGCTCTAGCAATCTGGACACCTGTCGAACAACTCCCAAATTTTTTCTCTCATGAACTTCCCCTTAGAATCACCTACAGGATCCTGCTACCAGGGTCTACACCCTTCACTAGAAACCACCTAGCCACAAACATGTTGGAATCAAAAATACCCAATACCATAACCTGCCTGGTCCTGATAGGACCCTCAAATTTCCAAATATGGAAACTCTGGATCATGGCAAAGCTACACCGAGAGAAAGTCCTAGGCATTGCTCTGGGCACTGACACATCTCTGGCACCATCCCAAACATCTCCACTGCCCTTTGCTGAGAAGACTCAGAAATGGACTGAATGAGATGAAAAGGCACATGGAATAATCCAGGACCACATCTCTGATGCACTCCTACTCAAAACACAGGCTCACACCAATGCTAAAACCCTCTATGATGCTCTCCTAAATCTTTATGAAGCCTTGAATCTTGCCTCTGCCTTCTACTCCTACTGCCAACTTTTTGACTTCACCTGGGACAGCACCTCCTCTATCTTCAACCACATTGCTTCCATCTGAACCTTCGAAATCTGACTAGCTGGAATGAAGTTCAGAGTAGATTCAAAGGTACTCACCTTTATTCTCCTGAACTCCCTCCCAAAATCACCAGAGTGGAGCTCCTTCACATCTTCAGTTATCAACACAGTGGAGGAGAACAAACTCACTTTTGACACTGTAGAAACCAGAATCGTCACTGAGAAAGCCCAACTGAAGCCACCTGAGACCTCTGAAGCAGCACACAAGGCCTCCAGAAAAAGAGGTGGCCATCCAACTAACTCCTGATGATGGTGTGATCACCACCAATACTCTGGTCATAACATAGACAAATGTCAGGTATATCAGGAGTGGGTGAAGGAACTCCAAAAGGGTGGGAGAAAGAGAGAGAAGGAAAAGGCAAACACATCAGAGGACCCTTCAGAGCAAACCTCTGAAACTTTGGAGCGAGCAAATGTAGCTAATGTGTCTGTATCCAAGTCCTTAATCAAATGCATTCAGGCCTACCTGTCATCCGAACCAGCCAAATCCAAATTGGATAACATCATTATTGACTCTGGAGCAACATCCCATATGGTTCCACATCGATCTTGGTTCCATACCTACACTCTGCTCCAAACTCTGCATTAGATAGCACTTGGAAACAACACAACCACATATGTCACTGGTATCAGAAGTGTCATACTCCATTCTGTCCTCAAAGGGGAAATCTATGAAGTAAACCTAAGCAATATACTGCTCATACCCAAGTTCTGATTATCTTTGATTTTGGTAAACAGACTGGCCTCTGCCAGATTGTCCACTACTTTCCCAGCAAACTCTACCTGCTCCATCCAAAAAGGATCAGAGATCATCATGATAGCATGCCATACCCAAGGGCTCTACCATGCGAAGGTAAAACCAAAGACACACCCAGAGTCCAGACTCATCTTGATGGATATAAACTTGCTTCACTGACACATGGGACACATTGCACACTTAGACATAGAACAGATGGTCCAACAGGGCCAACTAAAGGGCATAGATACCATTTCCAGAACTCCAACATTTTGTGAACCCTGCACTGTCGGAAAGATGAAGAAACTCTCCTTTGAGTCCAGTTCTGAAAACAACTCCAAACTGATGGAATGGCCCAGGAAATGTCTGCACCTTACACTCCAGAGCAAAATGGACTTGCTGAGAGGATGAACCAAACCTTGTTCACACTCACGAACACTATGCTCGAGGACTCCCATCTCCCCAAGTCCTTTTGGGCCAATGCAATGTCTACCACAGCATATGTCACTGCACAGAGCCCCTGCTCTGCACTCCATAGCAGAATTCTATACCAGCTCCTATTCAATTGAAAGGTTGACCTGAGGTTATTCTGACCCTTCAGATGCCTTGCCTATGCACTCATACCAAAAGAAAGATGTGAAGGCAAGTTCCGCTCACATGTGCAGAAATGCATTATACCTATGGACAACAGGCATACAGTGGCTCAAATAAGTGTCCCAATGTTGGGCCATTTTGGAAAGACTTGACATTTGCAAGAGAACCAAAATATATCAGCTCTGACCCTTGCAGTGTCATCAATAGCCCTAACTCTGACCCTGAGGATGAGCTCTTAGTCATGTGATTTGGTTGCCATTGCACTGAGATATAACAATTTCAAAATGACATATCATTAGGACACTTATTTGAGCAACATTTCTATTCTGTAATTTTAGTACTTTGTATGCCCTCCCTTTGCCTTTATCACTGCCTCTAGTCTTCTAGGCATGCTTTCTATCAATCTTTGACATTCCTCAGCCTCTATCTTGCCCCATTTCACATCAATCCTTTTTCAAAGCCCCAAACCCCTCTTAGTGATATTACATAGCTATTGAGCTTCTTTTTGAGGATTTGCCAGAGATATTTAATAGGATTAAGGTCTGGAGATTGTGCTTGCCAATCAAGGACCTTGATACCTTGAGGTTCCAGCCACTCCTGGGCCCTTTTAGAGGTATGCTTGGGGTCATTATCTTGTTGAAAGATAATGTTTTCTTCAGGGATCCCAGAATTTTCCATAGTAGGAAGCAGATTATCCTCCAAAATGGAAACATACTGCTCAGCATTCATCCTCCCTTCCACCTCTGCAAGGATACCCACTCCATTCCAGCTCATGTATTACCAAACCATCAAGAAACCTCCTCCAAACTTTACTATTCCCTGTACCTTCTTGTCTTATAAAGGTTTTTCTGCCACTTTTCACATATACTTCCTTCCATCTGACCCAATCCTGTTTATCTTGGTCTCATCTGACCAAATTACCCTAGTCCAGTCCTCCACAGTCCAGTGTTGGTGCTTGGGAGCAAAATCCAGCCTATGTTTTCTATACTTCACAGACAAGAGTGACTTTTTCTTTTTGACTATAGCCTTTAGAGATGTAGACTGTAGCACATTGTGAATGATTTGGGAAGAGACAGGAGAGGAGAGGGTAGAATAAATGAGATGAGTTGCCTGGACAGCATTTTCAACCTTGCCAGAGGTAATACTAGAGACAATGCTGCTTTTGTCAATGGGAGAAAGCTTGAAAGAAGGGCCTAATTTTATATTTTCCCTGCCTGAATAAATCTCTTTGATAACCCTGGCCACAGTGGACTTCCCCAGACCAGTTTGGGAGGATATTTTCCTAGCAGAAAGACCAGATTCAGAGAGAAAAAGGATATGGGCTCTAGGAGGGGCAAAAATGGGCTTTATGGTGAAGTAGGGTTAGCTAGGTGGTATTTCTACCCTTTATAGTGCCCAGGGTTATGTAAGTTACATAATGAGACAGGGATGATGCACAGCATCCATCAGAACATTATGTTATTTACCAAAAGATAACTGATAACATCATGCTCAAATAAGTGTCCCAATGACATATCATTTTGAAATTGTTATATCTCAGTGCCATGGCAACAAAATCACATGAATAGAGGCTCATCTTCAAGGTCAGAGTTAGGGCTATGGATGACCCTGCAAGGGTCAGAGCTGATACATTTTGGTTCTCTTACAAATGTCAAGTCTTTCCAAAATGGCCCAACATTGGGACACTTATTTGAGCCACTGTACTAGCCATTCCACAGTGGCAGCATAGAAGTGCTTGTCACTGTACTTCAGAGTCAGCTGGAGGTGGCCATCAAGTTGACTTTAGCGCATGTCTTGTGCCTTGTCTTTCTGCATCCTTTGGAAGCATGGATACAAAATCATTTTTTTCTGTCCATTTTAAATACTCAGCCTTTGTGACTTGAGTGTTAGTGGCAATAATAAAAGAATGATAGTAGTATACATACTCAATGGCAGGACTGCAAATGCCGGCATAGTGTTGATATCTTGTTTCCTACAGACATCACACATTAGGTTTGTACACCATAAAAGAAACATGAAAACATATGAGCAACACTTGCATTTATGATACTTCTTCCCATCATTATCATGGGTGAACAGCTCATCGAAAAAATGGTCAACATCATGACCACACTGTTCTTGACGAACCTTTTGAGGAGGTTCATCAATCTCTGTGACCTGGATATTCACAGGGCTGCTGGGTAATGTAGTTGATAAACCTATTCAAAGCTGGTGCTTAGGGCCCACTGTGTGCACTAGGAAAATTACTGGAATCATTAGCAGGAGTTGCTACATGTTTCCCTGCAATAAAGATGATCAGCAATAAGAAGAGTTGTGACTTGAATAGTCAGTGCACCTTTGTTAAGCCCAGACAGCAGCACTACCTCAGACTCATTGTCTGAGTCTACAAGCTCAGCACAATCATTGGCCCTTCTGCACTTTTGGCCTAGGGAAGTGGAAGAGGACAGGCAAGGGGAGTTTTTGTCAGTGTGGGAGGGCACCTTGCCTCCAGCTCCCAATCCATCTGACATGGTTGTCTGGTGGGAGCAAAGCTCAGGGGTAGCCATGTTCTTGGCATCTCGAAGCCTGGCTGATGGGGCAGTTACCTGTTTTGGTCAAATGGATATGTTGTCACTGCAGGTGCCGGTGTTCATTTCGGTGGTAGTATGCACATGAAGTGAGTTGATTTCAGTATCTGCAAATAAAATTTTCCAATGTGATGACTAATCAGGCCCCAGCCCCAAGCCCTGGCTAGGGGCCTGCTGAAACTGAAGCCTGAGCCCTGGGCCCTATAAAGCCCCTATGGAAGGCCTGGCCCAGCCTGGCCTAAGAAGGCACCACAGGGCCCAGCTTGGGGCTTCAGAGGGCCCAAAGCCAGGCCTAGCACAACACTAGGTTTTAGTGGGTAGTGCACTTTTGCAATTCCCACAGTACTACTGTGAGTCCTTGATGTTGAAGGCTCCTCATGCACAGTCTCCATAAAGGGATTTCCTCCTGGAAGAAAAGGTGTCAAGGGTTCCCCTCACTTTATAAACCTGTGGATCATGGGATATTCCTCTGGTGTTAAGCCTTTGGCAGCTCAGCTGTACTGTATTAAGCCTGGGTGCCTCTACAGTAGTGATGATTTCTGCACCTTATGCCATGTGCCAGGTGTTAGATTTCCTTATTTGGTATTTAGCTTATATAAGCATACCTTACATCACACCAGTAGTTACCTTAGAGCCCATACGGATACGCTGTTACCCTGATTGTCTTTGTTTGGTTTGTGCAAGATACTTTGGTTGGCCCTCCAACCATTGTAGCGAAGACAGAATTCTATGGAGGTAGTACTGTTCAGAATGATGGCAATATAGATAATCATGTTGTTGACTCTCGCCAACCCAGATACATATGATGATAATTACACACATATGGAAATCTATCACACTATTCTCAGAGTCATCCACTTGCTACTGCAGTCGCTTATCAAGGTTATTAGTGGAATCCGACAACCCACCCCATATCATACCTCTATCCTGTCAGGCCATCAGTGGGTCATGGAGCTTCTCGATGGCCATCCGGAACGCATCCATTCAGAGCTGGGTGTGCACAAGCACATATTTTTACAGATCGTTGCCGAATTACAGTCCCTTGGATTCACTGATTCCAAGTTTGTCAAGTTGGAGAAACAGGTTGCAATCTTTTTGTATATGTGCATCACTGGTCTGACCACTTGGCATGTTGGTGAGTGCTTCCAGCACTCTAATGACACAATATCTCGGTACTTAAGTTGATTATTAAAAAAAAAAAAAGATAATAACCACTGCACAGATACTTCAAAAAAATGATATGGATTTTTTCCAGCACACCACTCTACTGCACATATATTGAATTCCCTTCAGGAGATGTGGTCCCACACAAGATCCGACACAATGCTAAGTTTTTCCCATACTTCCAGAATGCTATTGGGGTGATCGATGGTAGTCACATCCCTGTTACACCACCATCCCAACAACAGCCACAGTATCGAGATCAGAAGGGCAACCTGTCACAAAACATATTATTTATCTGTGACTTCAACATGACGTTTGTATATATGCTCTCAGGATGGGAAGGCTCGGCCACAGATGCGCACATATATGATGATGTGATCACACATGATCTGAAGATCCCGCATGGAAAATATCTGCTTGACGATGCTGGTTACCCGCTGCATCCTCACCTTCTTGTCCCTTACCGTGGTATCCACTACCATCCGGCTGAGTGGGGCCATGCTAATGTACAGTATGTACTATTGATCCTCTACTAATTCCTTGTGTGATTGTGCACCTCCAGCCCCCAGAACAGCAAAGAACTTTTCAACCTTCGACATGCATCAGCCCGGAATGTTATCGAACATACTTTCGGCGTTCTTAAGGGCCACTTCTGTATTCTCCACCTACCACTTGAATACAAGATTGATGTTCAATCCCGGCTGCCTGCTGCACTCGCATGCTTGCACAACTTCATACTCTCACATGATTCTCTTGAGAATCACACCACAGAATCCAACAACTCCAATAGTTCCAATGTTAAAGAAGATGTCACTGGCTGTGACACTGGTGGGGGTCACACAGAGGCTAGTGCGATGCGTGATGACATCGCACAGAAGATGTGGAACAACTATCAAAATGTTCTGCAGGATCGTCAAGATGATGATGATTGGGACTTAGATTGGGAGGAAATTGATAGTTTTGATATATACTTGTAATCGCTACAATGTGTTTCAGCGAAAGAAGACACTGATTCAATCTGATTGCACATGATACAAGAGGAACAATATGCAGTATGACAATTGTCTAATTGAAACTACCTGGGAATGTGCTCGAGCCCGCTACAGTAGCAGCATCAGGGTGATACTGATCATACAAGTTCTTTACAAAATTAATACAGTCATCAGCGCACTCACTGCTACACAACACAACAGCGGCAGATGCATTGTGGGAATTGGAAAGGTGGAGCTTGATGAACCACCTGTGGTCTGCTGGCAGCTGTTGACCAAGCCCCTTCACCATCCTCATCGCCTCGTCGATTACAATAAGAGGATCAGTGATCTTCTTGTTGATGGAATCATTGAGGTGACAGAGTGACGTGTCAACCTCATGAAGCGCGATACTAGTAGTGTTGTTCTTCCGACCGCTAGAAATCCTGACAGTGCTTTGACTTGTGGACACGTGGCTATGGCTGTGCTTGGTGCTGCGATGCGAGGTGGCAAGGGAAGGGGACGTCATGGTAGAGATGGGTGGGTTTTGTGGAGAAAAGAGTAGCGAGTCGTCCGTTTCATCCAGGGACAATAGAGAGAGCGGGCGCTTGGTGGATGACCAGATCATGGAAGGGGCCTGGCGAGATGCTGATAGGTCTGTCCAGGCTGGGAGAGGAAGTGGGGCCATAGCTAGCACAGGCGGGTCAAGAGTCGTGAGGGTGGTCATGGTAGATACGGCGACATTGGCAGCAAATTGTTCATAGATCCCAGATAACAGGATAGCAGGGCCAGCAGCTGGAACGGACTCATTGGCTGCATCCATGGCATGGTCATCGTTTGCCTCAGAAGGCATAGACGACGTAGTCGTATCTTATAGCTGATATATGTTGACACCAGAGGCATTTCCATTGGGAAAAATCTCATCCATCTTCTCGAGGTGCGCCCAGCCTTTATTCTCAAATTCCTTGAATGCAGTATTTGCCTAGAAGAGGGTCAGTACCTCCTTAAATCGCTGCAAAGAGCACGTACCCTGATAGCGATAAACGCTTGAAACACATCCCTGGCTGCAGCACCCTGGATGTTCACGCCTCTCGCATTGTCCCAGTGTGCTCCCAAAGTCAAGTGCCATTTGCAGATGAGCGTGTATACAGATTTAAGCTGCCGTATGTGGTCAGCTTTACCTTACCAGATCGTAATAGGACTTACCTGGTTCCATTTCAATCTGATGCTCTTGGCGTCCTTGGGCTTGCCAGACTCCCAGAATTGTTGGAGATGCTGCGATGCTAAGGAGTAAGTCGACTCTTTAAATCGGCCACCTAGACCTTCTGCACGATGTTCATGGATATAGTTGACAAGTTCTTTGACCTCACGATCTGTCCATTTCACTCTGCCAGCGTTGGATTGGATCTCTTCAGCCATAACTGCTGTTGCTCGAGAAAGTAGATCAGCAATATAGAGGATCTGCTGACGAAGAAGCTGACAACAAGTGTCAGCCTGTTCGAGATAGTGATCAGATGAGAGAGATATCATAGTTGAGGATTTGGGGAAACTAGGTTCTCCATGATTCTGTCTCTGCTACAATGGTTGGAGGGCCAACTGAAGTATCTTGCATAAACCAAACAAAGACAATCAGGGTAACAGCGTATCCGTATGGGCTCTAACAGACTACATGGACTCCACCCAGACTACTCACAGACTCAGCAATTACATAGATCTTTGATCAGGTATTCATTCTTTTGATTTACCTATTATTTTACTTGGTGCTAGGCAAGCATTTACGCCTATAGGCTCATGCTTGAGGGGGAGTGTTAGATTTCCTTATTTGGTATTTAGCTTATATAA